>JAEIFU010000890.1:0-91743 GCA_018904235.1 Lordiphosa stackelbergi
AAATGTTTGGCATATTTGTATGACAATTTTGGACTTATATTATTCCTGTTCGAGTGCTGTTACCCTATAGGGCCAGGATAAACTGCAGTCAAGTCAACAATTAATGCAGCTTCTTACAGAGGTACATTTTTTTTTTACTATGCACCAAAGGTACACAGAGTATATTAAGTTTGTGCAAATGTATGTAACATGAAGTATCTCCTTTAAGGAATATATATTCTTGATCAGCATCAACAGCCGAGTCTATACAAATATATCGTCTGTCTGCCTGACCGTATAATCAAACAGATCTCAGAGATGGTAAATAATGAGGTTCAGCTGTATGGGACATAAACTTCTTATACTTGCAGGCGGGATCAGGTATGTTTTCTATTATTGCCACGCCTCCTCCGCCCCAGCAATTTAGAAAAAAACTTCATATCGCCCATAAATTGTTTTATATAGAGTAGCAAAGTTTTAAATTAAAACTTGCGATTTTGAACCTTTTTTGGGATTCTTTATCCAAATTTGGTCCCTTTGGCGCTTATCATATCTGAGTTCCGCCAATAAAGGTCTTTATAGAGTATACGAATTCAAAAATATAATTTCAATAAAAAAGCGCCTACATTCAATCGGAACGAGCCAACAAACAATTTCGCTATGATTCCGGAATTTAAATCATATGCTTTAAACATAAGCTGAATAATAAACAAGCAAGAAAGTCGGTAGTTCCGAAAACACAAAACTCTGTGCCTGCGGTGTGTATTCTCTGGATGTATTTTTTGTGCAACAGTAGCAGCGGAAAGCAGCAGCTGCCGATCCTTACTAATGGATTGATAAATAATGCTAGTTACTATTTATGCCAAGAAGGTAAAAAGCATCTATTTACAAATCTGTGGGAGATATGAAGTTTTTAAAATCGCATAGAATAAAATAGTGAAACCAGTGGTGATCAAGTACAAATTTCAAAAAAAAGTTGAAAAATACCAGATCTGTAACCCGCATTTTCAGCCATCGCGGTAAACTCACTATAACCTATGAATATAATATATTAGACTCTTCTCGTCGCTATCTGAATTGGCAAAGTTATAAAAATCAGATGGTCCATTCGCGGAGTTATTAGTGAGCGGCAGACAAAAGACGTTTTGGGCCATAACTTCACAGATTTTGGGGCTCCCCGAGAAAAGCCAAGTATGAGAAAGGGCTATACGCGACCTACTCTACAGCGTACGCTATGTCGATACCCAGGTTATTCAATTTTTGAAATTTGTTAGCACTGTGTTATTAATATAAAAATATTGGATAGATAAAAAATATAACCGTTGACATGAAAATTGTCATTTACTTTTCATTTCACTCACTAGAAGGCACTCTTTTTAAAACCGAATAATTTGATCGTTTTTTGGAAACGGAACGGCTATCAAATCCGATTTCACATGATTTGATCGAATTCGAAAACGGAAACAAGCCTGATAGTGGTTTTAAAAATTTCAAAAGTTTGGCATCAAGTCGGCACGGGTTATATTGTCCAATCTCAATAATAATACTATTTTATGAGTCAATGAGGTCAAACAGAATAAAAATAGAGGGTATGCGTTTTTGATTTTGCGGAAAAAAAAATTCCCAATGTATAAGGTTCGTGATTTTTATTTAATTTATATTTAATTGCCAATTCATCTCTCAATATTTTATAAAAGAATAAGAATATATCTATCATATTGAAAATAATGGAGCTGAATGCGAAAATCCTGAAGAAGGAAATGAACAGTCCTCTTTCGATTCGGTGGCGGTAATTTGGTTAGTCTAAAAGTCCAGCTAGGCCCCGAATTGCAGCGTAAGTGATCAGAAGGGATTTCTAAAAAGTAGCAAGAGCTAAAGCTGTCAACAGGTATATTACAATATTATCACAGAGAATATATATATAAATCAGATATATTGAGGTTTGATGGCGTCGAGATGGCTTTAAAAGTTCCAATTTCTCCTTAATTTATCTTTGAATTATCAATGTAGACAGAGACCTTTAACAAAAGTGTCGAACAAATACATTAAGTATTTCATGTTAAATTATATGTTCAATTCTCGAGGCCATCAAACCTCAATATATCTTAATTTGGATTATTGATAAATTTTCTATAAAAAAAAAAAAATTTTTTTGGCCCTTTTTGTGCGAAATCGTCACATGTTGAAAATCGTATGGAGAAAAGTCCGGTCTATTGTACATACATCTTTAGTAGAGAAAAACCAATATTTTGTTTCTGTTTCGGTATAATAACTAGGGTTGTCGAAATATCGATATCGAATAAATTTTGACGATATTTTTATGAATACGATTTTTTTTTTGGTTTTTGTAGAAAAAGAGAAGTTTTCTTAAGGGCATTTTCTTGATAGCATTACTATCATATTAAAATTTGTATTTATAGTAACAATAATAATAAAAAAAACCTAGAGAATATTCAGAAAACCCCCATTTTTGTGGCCAAAACTAACAAAAATACACATCAAAAATTAATTCAACATGTATTCGATATCGATATTTCGATATCCCTCTAATAACCGATTACGTTAATAAAGGTTATATTGTTATGATTATAAGAAACATTTCTTTCGTTACGGTTTCGGTTACAAATTTTAAAGTGTTTTCAGCGGTTAAAGGTTACGATTTCGGTTAGAATTTTTATCTTTGGTTAGTTTGGTATATATCTCTAGGGGAAGAGTTAACTCCCCTTGTCAATCGTGTCAGTCAAAATTTGATTTTTGAAACAGAATTCGGGCCGAGACCCAACTGTGCGAAAGGTGGGTTTGTAAATCTTTCGAAAAATCCGTCGGTGAACCAAAGCTTCAAGAAATTTAATTTTTTTTTGTGAAAATCTAGTATGAAAGTTTGTGTCCCAGATAATGGTCCATTTCCTCAAACAGGTTGGAGTCTTTTGCAAAAAAAATTACCCATTTTCTAGTTATGAGTTAGTTTAATGATAAATTAAAATTTGTTGATTGTGTTATTATTTTTTATGATGCATTTTAAATTATAAATTTGATCAATTTATTCTAAAATTATTTACAAATAATAAGCAAAATTCAAAAATATTTTTGTAAGACAACCAAATTAAGGGTTTCGGTTGGTCCCCCAGAATATTAACCCGAGATAACCAACCTTCTGAATCCGCATCTCTAGGGTTCGAAAAAGCAAAATCCACATAGATGTTCCAGTGACTCATTTAATTATAGAAAATTAATATGTTAGCATTTGTTGATATTCTGCGTCAAATGTGAATTTTTAGATATTTTCGGTGGATATTTGAATATTTACAATGCGAAAAAAGATTTGCACAATAATGTAAACAAATGTAAACAAAATTCATTTAAGTTTTCCATATGCCGGAAGTTGGCTTTTACCTAACTGCAATCAACTCTTCTTAATCTTTTTTTAGCATCATGTGGCCCCAGCATACCCCAACCTAGTGAGTAACTTCCACATCCGGATAGGCGTAGCCAAGCTCCAAAAACAATGCTTTGGCTGTCCTAACATCTAGTTAAGAATTATCGAAGTGCGAGAAGTACGAGTGAGTGGAGTAAGTAAGAGGATCAGCTGCGTGTGCCTTAGAAAAGGGGCGCACAACAACTACTTACAATCGTGGGCAAGGACAACGAATCGTATACAGGTTGGCGGGCATCCAAAAAAAAAAAATCAAACAAGCAAACACAATTTACACCCAGTAGTATTTTAGAGTATTATAGTACAGCCACAATATACATACCACCACAAAGCACGCTCACGCAAAAGAATCTTTTATTTTAACTACTCACCATCATGACTTATATACCTAAAAAAATGCAACATTATGCGCATGCAGCCATGAATCTGATCAATATGGACTCGGAGAATCGGGTGGTTCTCAATGTGGGCGGCATTCGGCATGAGACATACAAGGCCACATTGAAAAAGATTCCGGCGACGCGTCTATCGCGTCTAACGGAAGCATTGGCCAACTATGACCCGATACTGAATGAGTACTTCTTTGATCGGCATCCGGGCGTATTTGCACAAGTGCTCAACTATTACAGGTAAGGCGGGTCGATTAAATATATATTTCGTGACTCCAATTGTATTTCCATTTCCGTTTCGCAGAACTGGCAAACTGCACTATCCCACAGATGTGTGCGGCCCGCTGTTCGAAGAGGAATTGGAATTTTGGGGTCTAGACTCTAACCAGGTAGAGCCCTGTTGCTGGATGACCTACACACAGGTGAGTTTAGTTCTCACAGTACTGATTGCTCACAGCTAATCATTATTAATATCTCTAAACAGCATCGTGACACCCAGGAAACCCTAGCCGTACTGGATCGTTTAGATCTCGATACGGAAAAACCGTCCGAAGAGGAATTGGCCCGTAAATTTGGCTTTGAAGAGGACTATTATAAAGGCACCATATCCTGGTGGCAGGAAATGAAACCGCGTATTTGGTCACTATTCGATGAGCCCTATAGTTCAAATGCCGCCAAGGTGAGTTGGGTTTGGATTACAGCGAATCTCAATTGGGTAAATGATCATTGATTTTATCTTACAGACCATAGGCGTCGTTTCCGTATTCTTCATCTGCATTTCGATTTTGTCATTCTGTTTAAAAACTCATCCGGATATGCGTGTACCGATTGTGCGTAATGTTACCGTGAGAACGGCGAATGGTAGCGCCGCTTGGTTTTTGGATAAAACTCAGACAAATGCGCATGTGGCGTTCTTCTACATAGAGTGCGTTTGTAATGCCTGGTTTACATTTGAGATATTGGTGAGTTGGTAGTGATCCAGAGATGGTAAATGCGTGAGGCACCAATTTAATATGTCGGTAGATCGAGTTTATTTTATATTTTGGTCAGTTACCTTGCCTCTTATTCCCCAAAAAATTATGGCAGATTTAGTTATCAGCGTTATATATGGATCCATCAAGTTTGATTACGACTTGATGAAAGTGAAGCCATAGACCTTATTAGATTCTGAAGCCGTAGCCTACTTCTTCCTTCTTCTTAACTTTTTCCTTACATCTTTATTCCTTATTCTTTATTTTGTTCAACTTTCCTACTTCTTACCTCCTAGCCCTTCTTCTTTTCTCCTACTTTTTCTAAATCTTCGATCTATCACCTACTTCCTACCTTTATTAACTCCCACCTTGAACCTAACTTCGTTTTCCTTTTTCATTCATTTTTTCTTTATTCGTTCTTTCTACCTTCTTTCTGATTCTTTTTTGGATTGTTTACTTCCTCAATCATGCCTCCTTCCTTCTTTCTTCCTTCTTGCTTCCTTCTTCCTTCTTCTTCCTTCTTTCTTCCTTCTTCCTTCCTTCCTTCTTCCTTCCTTCTTCCTTCCTTCTTCCTTCCTTCCTTCCTTCCTTCCTTCTTCCTTCCTTCTTCCTTCTTCCTTCCTTCTCCCTTCTTCTTCTTCCTTCCTTCTTCCTTCCTTCTTCTTCCTTCCTTCCTTCCTTCTTCCTTCCTTGTTCCTTCCTTTTCCTTCTTCTTCCTTCCTTGTTCCTTCCTTTCTTCCTTCCTTGTTCCTTCCTTCCTTCCTTCTTCCTTCCGTTCCTTCCCTTCTTCCTTCCTTCCTTCCTTCTTCCTTCCTTCTTCCTTCCTTCCTTCCTTCTTCCTTCCTTTTCCTTCCTTCTTCCTTCCTTCTTCCTTCCTTCTTCCTTCTTCCTTCTTCCTTCCTTCTTCCTTCTTCTTCCTTCCTTCTTCCTTCCTTCTTCCTTCCTTCTTCCTTCCTTCCTTCTTCCTTTCTTCTTCCTTCCTTCTTCCTTCCTTCCTTCCTCCTTCCTTCTTCCTTCCTTCTTCCTTCCTTCTTCCTTCCTCCTTCCTCTTTCTTCCTTCCTTCCTCCTTCTCCCTTTCTTCTTCCTAACTCCTTCCTTCCTTCTTTCCTACTTCTTCCCTCCTTCTTCCTTCTTCTTTCCTTCCTTCTTGCTTACATCATCCTTCCTTCCGTATCCCTTTTTCTTGCTTCTTCCTTCGTTCTTCCTCTTTCTTGCTTCTTCCCCTCTTCTTGTTTCTTTCATCTTCCATTCTTCCTTGTTCCTTTCTACTCCTTCATGCATCGTCCTCCAAGCCTCCTTTCTTCCATTTTACTTGCTTCCTTCCTCCTTTTTTTCCTTCCATCCTTCTGTATACCTTCCTCATCTTCATTCCTCTTTTCTTTTCTTCTACTTCATTCCTTCTTTTTTCCTCCCTCCTTTTCCCCTTTCTTCTTTCTTCCTTTTCCCAAACAGTTCTTTCGTTTTGCTTTTTCTTTTAGCTTTTTCTTTTTCCCTTATTCGTCCTTCCTAGTTTCTTCCCCTTTGAAATCCCCATACTATTTCAACTATTTAACATAATACTTAACCACGACTCTCCTCTTTCTCCGCAGGTCCGTTTTATCTCATCGCCCAACAAATGTGAATTCATCAAGTCATCTGTTAACATCATCGATTACATAGCAACGCTTAGTTTTTATATCGATCTAGTGCTTCAGCGATTTGCATCGCACTTGGAGAACGCTGACATTTTGGAGTTCTTCTCGATAATACGCATTATGCGTCTCTTCAAGTTAACACGCCATTCGTCCGGCCTGAAGATACTCATCCAAACGTTCCGTGCCTCGGCGAAGGAATTGACGCTATTGGTATTCTTCCTGGTATTGGGCATCGTGATCTTTGCCAGCCTAGTGTACTATGCCGAGCGTATACAGCCGAATCCACACAATGATTTCAATAGCATACCCCTGGGCTTATGGTGGGCTCTGGTCACCATGACCACCGTGGGTTATGGTGACATGGCGCCCAAGACGTACATTGGAATGTTCGTGGGCGCACTGTGTGCCCTAGCCGGTGTGCTAACCATTGCACTGCCAGTGCCCGTTATTGTTAGTAACTTTGCTATGTACTATTCGCATACGCAAGCTCGGGCGAAGCTGCCAAAGAAGCGTAGACGAGTGCTTCCCGTGGAACAGCCGCGACAGGCGCGATTGCCAGGTGAGCGTACGTAATCTGTCCGGAATTCGCTATCGGCTACAAATACTGACTTGGGTACTTTTACTTTTAGGTGGACAAGGCGTTGCCAGCGGCTGTGGTACACCAGGTTCGGGTCCACATTCGGGCCCCATGGGTTCTGGTGGCACTGGACCACGACGTATGAACAATAAAACCAAGGATCTGGTCAGTCCCAAATCAGGTGAGTTTTTGAATGTACAAATTCAAACTTAAAGAAAAACCGAAAATCAGCGCTTTAATCCACAAGAAGGCACCGCCAAAATCGCCGCAAGAAAAGTTCCTAATCTTTCTCAAAAAAAGCTCGCACAGCTGCACCTCAAGTTCGAACGGATTAACACCCCAATATTATATCACGTATTCATTTGCTGTGCCCTCTCTTAGACGACGGTCACAAAATGAAGTTCGAAACATTGCGCTTATCCTTTTTTGGCGTTGCTACCATACCATATCCATATCGAAATCATGCCATGTACGTGTATATATGTACTTATTGTAATTACAAATTAAATGCAATACGGCTTCAATTTTCTGATAACCATTTTTATTCCCATTCATATTTTCATCTTCAGGCTTAGCTTTCATTTTACGCTAAATCATAACTTTCGAATTTTTCTCTACATTGATGATGAAATGAGCGTTTACAGATGAGAGCAGAAAATGAATTGGTTTTTAGTGACAAAGTGGCCCCAAAGGGCTAGGTCAAGGTTTAAAATAAGTGGACAATAAGTTAAATGTACATTATTTTTTACTTTTTCACCAGAAGTTATAAATGTGTCGCATATTGGGCATGAGGTAAACTAAACTAAATATATAAACTAGCTCCAAATTTACAAATTTTTCAACCAATTGGAAAATAAATTATACTTTCTTCGGAACCCGCTGTCGGAATAGAGTAATTTAAAGGCAACATATAACAAGGACGCATATTTTGTTTTAAGGAACTTTGTTTAAGCAAAAATTCAAATGGATAACGATAATAAACTTCTGCCGGATTTATGGTGCTATGAGCCCATGAAATAGTTTTGGGTATTTTTTTTTAAACGTTCACCTATCTTTCTCTCTTTTCGAAAATGAGTCAACTTAGTCACATCCATCCGTCTATTTAACCGTCATAATAAACAAAACTCATTATAAAATAATAAAAATTTCGCGATTTTTTAGATCGTTTGATATTTATCTCCTATTTATCCGTATGTTTACCGGTCTACTTACCCGTCTGTACGACAATCTAAACTCATAAATGAATTTTGTCATTTTCGAGATGTCTTGGAACTTTTATAACAATATAACTCATTATAAAATTTTGCAACTTTCGCGATTTTATTGGACCGATTGGCCCACGCGTCCTATTTACCCGTCGACAATTGTCAACAATTAAATCTTGATGATCATCTAAACTTAAATTAAAATTTGCCAAATTTTCGTGATTTTTTTAACCGATTGGCTTCTCACGAGCTTTTAGTTGGTATTCTGCTATTCGGGGCGTTGTTTACATCAAATCCACCTTTTTGACGTTGATTAATTTGCTAAAGGCCTCTACAGCAGTTGTGAAGTAACTGAGAAGTAAAGTGAATATAAACAATACAACGGGTTATGTTATTTACAAACAATATAGAGAGCATATGTTAAGTTACATAAGGAAGAACCATTACTTACACAATTGTGTAGTGGATTTTAAATTAGTTAGATCAACTGAAGTAATAATGTTTTAAGCATTGATACTAAACAATGCTACTATTGGCGTTGTATGTACTTTGCTATTGTTGGTAGAACAATATATATGTATTAGGGTATTCACTTTGTTGAGCACATAGGCACTTGGGAGAGTCTAAGCTTTATAACAATTTCCTCCTCAACAAATTTTGCCACCAAATAGAGAGTCCATTTAGTGGACTTGTCGATATAGTAGGCAAAGTGGCTTTCTGGCCAAGCCACACCTCCTCAACAAAAAGCAAGCATAGCGACTCTGCGACGCAGTGGTATCAGAATGTTGTTGTAGCACCCCTTTGTTAATATATGCTGAAACACCCTTCTTGAAAATCTGCGATACTTGGTCTTTCTTAATCAATTTAAGAAAGATTCCAAATAACTTCTCAACGGAGAAGTTTTTCGTCAAATCAAGCGAGGATGTTATTTCGCCATTAGTTTTTCTGGGGTTGCTACTATACATATGTCCTCGAGGCGTTACGAGCGGTTCCGAATTTATATTGCTAATTTATTAATAATTGCGCTATTTTGCCATGCAAGTTCGCCTTCCCCTAAATCTGTGCCTGCCAGCCATAGCTATCAAGGGCCGAAGTCACTCTGCAATTTGCACCGAATGCTTGTAAGAGCCATGCATCACTGAGAGACAGGTATATTTTTCTGTCCTCTCCATTTGAGCTGCCCTGCTCTAAATTGACATATCTTTTCAGATTTTCTCATGCATCTTTGTTGGATGAAATTATGGAACCTTTTATGGTTCATGATTGAACTTTTCATAGTTGTGAAGTAACCAGAAGTAACGAGAAGTAAAGTAAAAATCAGTGGCGCAGAATTTTACATCTGTTCTCCCCGAAAATGCATAAACGTTCTGTCGAAAATAATGCAGTACACTCGCTGCTTTTCGCTAGAGAGATAGTAATCGAAATCAAACAGACTACGAACATTCTGCATTACAATTTTTAAAATAATGTACGCATTCGTAATGGGAATCCGATGACAGTTCGGCTCTGGCATACATTCTTTATTACTAGTAATGCAGGTTGTTGGCACTCCGCTTACAAAGCGGCCATGCTTATAGCAAAGTAATGCAGATTGTATGGACGTATTTCCTTCATACTGATGGCAAAGTAACGCAGGAGTAACCCATTATGTAATGGCAATTTGCCCCGCTGGGTCATGTCAAAATTTTTGCATGAGATTTTTACTTTACTTGTCGTTACTTCTCGTTAATTCACAACTGCTTCTTGGGCTTAAAAAGTAAAGAATGAAGTAAGCTAGAGCTATTTTAATTACTTCAAAACAGCGATACTGAGTTTAAAGGATTTATTCAATTCCGAAAAATTTTAACAACGAAAGCAAAAATTTTGGCGAATCGATCACTTGATAACTTAAATACTTTCAATACACTGCTATCTAAAGTTACGCAACCTAAACACTTCAGCATCTTTACAGGTTTATTTAGGGTTTTTTTTCAGTAGTCTTCGGTGCAGTCTAGATGCTAGAAATATTAGCAATAAAGTGCTTAATATGGAATCCAAAATACGTCACGTCCTTTATATTAAATGGCACAATCCACTGTGAACCCGGCGTCGGAGCCAGTTTTCAGTAGATAGGTCGCTAACCAACTCACAGCTAAAGCGAAACCAGCAGGCATTTCGAACTCAACCTAAATTCCCACATTTTTTAGACACACTGCTCCTTTTCTCAATGGAATCAGCGTCCTCACTCAGGTTCTTTCCATATGGGTCTATCTTCCCTAATTCAGAAACCAAATGGTTCTTGTAGTTCCCAGTTAATTAATTAATTAATATTATAAATTTAGAATGCTTCGTGATAAAACATTAAAAATATGATGTTTTAAGTCGAAAGCCGACGTATGTTTGCTTAATATCGACTGCAGGACAACTGAGATATGACGTTTGAAAAAATGAAAATGAACCCTGTAAAATTATAATGAGACATATTTTCATATCACATGGAAAGTAAAAGAGATATCAATTCGAAAATTTTTATACAAAATAGGACACAATACAGCGAGTATTTCTGCATCATTAAGTCAAAAATCGTATTTTTTGAGTTATACCAGTATTGAATTAAGTGAGCGATATGGGTCATTATTTTACAAGCCGAACGTTTTTAAAACTCACCACTTTTGATTTTAATAAAAAAATCCCAAATTAGACTGTGACACTCCTAACTATTTAGGCCACCTTTATCAGATCAAAGCTTTAAAGGTTTCTGAAAAAATTTAGTCATTGGGTTATTAAATCGTTTGAAAAGATAAAAGTAGAAACCTACGTGATTATACTTCTATAGCTTAGCTTTTAAATAACCGCTTCGGTTCGGCTCAGTACTGAATCAAAGCAGAATGTTTGGAGGGGCTGTAACTGAAATCATGCCTACATGGTTACATTGTTTTCAATTATAATGAATTAACTACAAGGTAGCGCAACCGGAAGTGCCTTTTTGCATATTCGAAAAATAACAATGTCAGGACTAAAAATACGCTAAGACCAGGGCCACTCAGTATTTTTTTCATTTTGTGCGTTACTTATGAAAGTTACGCACTGTACCAGGAAATCAAAAGCAGCCATGTTACCACCGGATTCCAGTCTTGAATCATTGAAACTAAGCCGACTGAGACTATTGAAGCTCAAGTTAAGCAACAGTATGCTGTTCAGTTAGTACTTAAGTCTGTACTGTATTCAGTCATAAACTGGAGCAATTCCTAATGCTCAGGCCTGAAATCAGCACTTATAAATTTAGAACTGAGGTCCTCATTCTAGGCTTATTATTAAAAACCAAATCCAACGCATTTGGAATAATCATAGTACTTGTTAAGAAGGACAGGGACAGATTTCTAAAAAAATATAAGACCTTACCTTAACAAAGATTGTCAAATAAAATACAAGAGCCATCTTTAAACATTAACCACCCGCTAAGCCAAACAAAGAACCGGATCCCCACGAGACCTCACAAGCGATCAGATTTTAATTATAATATAATTCGATAACATGCTCCTGTACCTTTTTAAGTGTACACAAGCTGCGAAACAGCTCAATTTAGCATTATTCAACTCCACTCTGCTCATCATCTGCTCATTTCATCATTCACTTATTCAATTTTGGAAAGCCGTTTTCATTTAATATCTTGTGCCAAAGTGACTTTAGTTTTTGCCATTCTCTTCTAAAGTTCAATCGAATATTTTTGTATATTTAAGTCATTATCCAGACATACCTTATCTCTTAACAAGGGTTAAGAAATATCAACAATTTGTCGTAACGTTTTTTTTATACTTATTCAACCATGTTTATGATATCAAGATACGAGACTCTAAATATAAATGTATTTCAATTTCGATTTCAAAGTTATAACTTTTGATTTTGTTTTTTATTTTTTTGTGTAAAAACCGAAACCAAAAACCCTTACAAATCTTATGTAAATAGATGAATATACAACAATGATTGGCAAACCCAGAGACGGCAAAAAGAGCAGGCTGCTCTAAGCCAGCAAACCACAAGAACCACAAAGAAACAAAGAGCAAAGAGCTTTCCCCAAGGAACAAAACCCCAAGCAAACTTTTCCGTTTAAAAGAAACTCAATAAAAATGAAACTTAAGGAACTGGATTTACCAACGGAACGTGGTACGTTGGAACCCAAAAAATAAACATGAAATGAAAAACCAAAGGAATTGTCGGCGTCTACCTACAACTTGCTATATAATTGTAATTTCCACGTGATTTCTACTCATTTCAACTATATAAGCTATATATATATAAATATTGATACGTGTTGTTCCTCTTCAGTTCTGGCTCGTTCGTTAAATATATATATTCTATATACCGTATCTACTCTTTCCCTCTCTTTCTCTGTGTGTGCATATGTGTGTGCGTGTGTGTGTGTGTAATTCTATATATACAAATATATTATTTGGAGTATTATACTGTCAAAGCAACATATGATAAATCTTTGTATTATCTTGAACTTTTGTATTTCAGATATGGCCTTCAGTTTCGACTAAATAAAATCCAAAAATTTTGTAATTTGTTAAAAGACCAAAAAAAAAAACGAAAAAAACAGCACAAGACACAAAAACCGAAATCAAAATTAATTCAAATCAAAAAAAAACAATCTCATCTAATCATGCTCAGCTATGCCAAACAAAAATTTAATAAAATATACCACAAGGATTAACAAACTGGGCGGGTGTGTTGGTTTACCTTTTGCATTTATTTTTCTCTATATATAAAATAACTGTTTTAAAATCTAAATCTAAGTCCTTCCCTAAAACTAAAAACGTTTCCCCTTAGTAATTTAGGTGTATTAACTCCAACAAACAAGCCGAAACTTCAAAATTAGTTTAGAAACCAAAAACCTTCACACCCTTAACCCCAAAGCCTGGTTGTTAGAAAAGTTTGCTCCCACCATACACAGAGAGAAAAAAACCCCGTAATCAAAATGGATATAATAATTTTGTTATTTAGTAAAGTTAGTAGTTGGCGATTTGAGTTTAGCCTTTATTTATTTGGGCGAACACAGGAACACAGGAATTGAAGTCTACGTGAGGCCTTAACATGATTAATTGTAATTGCAGCATATCACGTAGTTCATAGTTAAAAAAGCATGTGCGAGTAAAAATCAGACGAATATTTCGTGATATTCGAGAAGAAACATTAAAATTTACCAGTGCTAACAAATATTGAGTATCAATTGTTCCGCCAATAAGCTTGTGTGTAAATATTTCTCCGTGACATATTCGGCGATTTGGTAAATCTGTAAGGTGCAATCTGTCAGCATCTGAGAAAGGTGGATATTGGGATTGGGATATCCTAAGGTACCCAGACACATGAACAATATTTTACTGTACTACGAACGAGAGATACTATTTATACATAAACGGATTTAGTGGTAGGGATTTAGCTTAAGGATCATCAAATTCTTTTGACCATCTCTTCTCTATAAATATAAAAGAGAGTGTAGTGACTGATTCACTGACTGACTGATTGGCAATCATCGCACAGCCTAAACGGTAAAAGATAGAAGGCTGAAATTAACTTTGAGAGCCAATAAAAAACAAGAACCCTTCACTTCGATGTTCCCCCATCCAGCCCATCGAGGAACAGGCCAAAATTCTTAGAAAATCGAAAAAATTATTTTACAAATCCGATTACCTCAAAACTTGTCTTGTGGAACATCCTACGACATCCATAAGTTTGCCGACCTGGAAGTCCCCTGACAACGAAAGAAATCATTGATCACGTTTGATCGACACTATCTTTACGTCGTGCGTTCGGGCCAACATGACTCGAATGCTTTGTACCCGTCATTCACTGCTACCTCTCGCTCTACAATCACAGGGACCTCTGAAGCCTACAGCTAAACTCGCACTCTCAGGAAACCTCCCACTTCTTCCGATATATGACTGACGTATATCACACCCTTACCTCATACTATTCTCCGTGACTTGTACTAAGCCTTTACCAAACCCCACTCAGACCTTTAAAGGAGAAGCCTCTTTTAGAAAAAGAACGAAAAAGGCGCATGCGGGAAGTCGAGATGTTATTCGCATGATTAACAAAGGTTTTAGCCCGACCAATCGACGAACACGGGACTGCACCTTCGCTTATGAAACTACTCTAACTACTGAAATTGCGTTAAAAAATAAAACCCCACCCAAGTCGGTTTAAAACCGGTTCTGAACCGAACCGGTTTTGAACCGAACCGAACCGCTTTTTTCGCTCGTGAACCGAACCGTAAACCGAACCGGTGTGTTTTCAAAAATGCTGAACCGAACCAAAAACCGACAAATAAAATGGTTCGGTTCGGTTCACTTCAGCGAGGTATTGAGTTACTGGCGAATAGTGAGCGAAATCAGCAATTAGCTTTAAAATATTACGAAAATACTTGGAAAAGCAGAGTTGTTGTAAAAAAGCTAAGAACATCATCCAAATTAAATTTGCTAATGGTCCAAAATTGTAATAAGCCGTCTTGATTCTATTATCCGTTGGGGATGAACTTACTTAAAACTCAAACGTTATCTTTTCATCTTTACTTGAGATTGGCTTGAAACAGAAATGAGCATGGCTGGCAAGCATGCAAAATTAAGGTTGAAAAATGGAAGAACGACATAGCTCAACTCTTTGGAAAAAGAACTCCGCCTAATTTTGAATTCGATTTCTTAGATTCCAGGAATCAAACCTGCTATCAGAAGAAGGTAAAAAGGTAACTAAATCTTATTCAATGTTATACCAAAATTCAAAACGTTTAAGAAAACATAACGGATATTCATTCAATTCCATAAAAAAGTAAAATATCGATTGTTAGCTTTTACCAAAAGATTATTAAATATTTGAATATTTATCAGGAAAGTCAACTTAAGCATAGCTCGAAGAGTTTTAGCAGCTCCACATATACAAGTATCAGTAGAATGAAAATTTTCCACATTGGAGTTTGCTTTATCAGACTTAAGAGCCAATATCAATAAAAATATACTAGAAGATATATTATTATTAGGTCTTAACTAAAATTCCATCATGTTGAAGTTAATTTAAGTCTTTTAAAATCTATATTATTCCCTGTCGTTTTAAAAACCAAATATACAAATATAATAAAACTAATCAAATGGAAAAGTCAACTTTTGAGTTTATTAAAAATGAAATGTTTATTATATAATAGGGTGTGTTCCACAGATCGAAGTCGATTTCTGTATGCACTTATGGATTTCAAATTAGAATTGCTTAAGTTTATATGTGAAGTGAAAATATGTCAGAGATTACTTGATCAGGTCAAAAGAATATTGTATTTCTTGGATAATTTTGATTCGCTTGGCTCTTAGTAGTCGATTTCAAACCGTTTAAGTTTCTAAACAATATCAAGTGACCAAAGAGTGAAAGTAAAAGTCATTTGATATGTAAAGTTGTAGGATTTCAAAACGAAATTTTGAACATACCCGATTAACTGAAAACTTAAGTCTTTTTTTAATAAATAATCTTGTATCTATCTACTTGTATCAAAAATATGATTCATTAGTTAATTGAATGAAAAAAGAGCGAACCGAACCGAACCGAACCATAACCGCGGTTCAGTAAGCCCCAAAAACCATGCAATGAACCGAACCGGCGGTTCAAAAAGTGCGTGAACCATCGAACCGAACCAGTCCTTATTTCCGAGTGGTTTGCATCGGAGCCTCAAGGAAGCGAAATAAGGTTCCTGGGTTTTTTTTTTCCCCCATAAGCACGACTTTGCATTTATAGAATTTAAGTCCATCCGATGTCTAGTCATCAATCAGTATGTTTTTTACAAGCAAAATAATATCAAAAGAAAGTATCTCTCACACGTTAGGTAATGAACTACAAAAGATTTTACAGAAGTTTTTGTTAAAGTAATTATTCGCTGAAATTTTTTGATATTCGTTTCAAGTTAGAAAATAGGTCTGCGTTTTTCAGGGAAATTCCTTTTTATAATAAATTTAAATATTTTCACATAATTTTTTATTAAGTTCGAGAAGAAATTAATCTGACAATTTGGTTTCGGGTTCAATACTGGTCGGTATAGACGTAGATTCGTGACGGGTTGGACGGGCCTGAAAGTATGTATTCTAGTATTTCCAACTACTAAAATAAAACGTGAAAATAGTAAGGCCTACTTTATATAATTAGTCCAAGCGCTGTTAACTGTAAAATTCAAGTTGGAAGAATAAATTTTTTCTCTCTGTGTACTTCTCACCCCCGTCCTTTTGCAAAACAAAAAGAAAAGTCAAGCAAGTAGTTAGTAGCTGATAAATAAGCTGCATGTTGCATGACCCACATTAAACTTCTGTGACTTGAGTGTTGTATATGAATGTATATATAGTAAATAATGATGATTGTTGTGTATTGTGTATTGTGTAGTACCCCAAGTGCACTCAGAAAAAAAAAAACTAAATAACACTAAAACGTTGCCTCTGAACTTGTCCTTCTAACCCAGTTGAATTCGATAACCAAACATTTTGCTTTCTTTTTATTAACAAAATTTAATTCAAACATTTCTTTTCTTTCTATCCTTTCTCTCTCTCTCTTTCTCTATCTCTTGGCTATCCTCCTCAACCACCTGTCTTCTTTAAAACCTACCGTAATTCTTCTGGCCTAAACACCAAAAGTTGCTCAACTATTCACAGGTCCCTTGGGCGCCAGCATTGTTGCCATGAGTCCGAGGACTATGTTAGATCTGAATCCTGCCTTGGCCATGGGTAAACCCACATTTCAGCCGCGATTTCCCTCACAACTGGCCAGCACACCATCAACATTAACCCCAGGAATAGGTGCGGGAGCTGCAGCAGCTGCTGCTGTAACTTCTGCATCGGTTTTGGTGCCACCATCCACATTGCCCAGCATAGCGGTATCGACGACAGCATCTGTGGGCAAGGATAGTGCCACCACTACTAGCACCACACTGGAGGCCAGCAAGAAGGCATTTCTTTAAGTCTCTCCGCAACATTTAAGCAATATTTAAAACTATTAGGGTTGTCATGTCAACTTGGTTATCAAGTAATCTGTTTGAAAATTAAATCGTAAAGCTTAGTATACACCTCAACAAAGGAACTGCCAAAAGAAAAAACTCCATATAAAAATAACTTACAAAACTTTTGGCACCAAAGGCCTTTGTTTTGTGAGTTATTTGTATATGGAGATTTTTGTTTTGGCAGTTCCTATGTTGAGGTGTATACTAAGCTTCAACAAGGTCATCGGATTAACGGGTTATATATAATTTTCAGAAAAAAGAAAGGAAAATCATTTAGCGGCCTCCTCTATCTTGGCAGCAATGGTGTAGAGGGTAAGGTATGAGACTGAGTCAAACAGACCTGTGTTCAAATCTCGGTAACCACAATTATCAAGATAATCACACAAAAAAGTGTTTACTACAATTGAAGATTAAATTTAATTTTTTAAACAGATTACTTGATTACCCAGTTGACGTGAAAACCCTATATATTTATCATTACCTTCACATACGTATTATTCAATTATTCAGTTTTGGAGTTGAAAGCGGGTATATCACACAAAATAATCTTATGTTCTGTTTTATCTATTAATGCAGTTTTAAATCAAAATTTATAGGATTTTGTAAGTGAACTTATTTTATTATAATACGGTAAGAGTGAGACTAACTTTCATTAACAAAACATGCTGCTCCGGCTCGGCTGCCCATCACTGATATTACCATTCTCATTTTCTCAATTTGATGTTTATGTATTTTCCGCTGTTAGTAAAGCTGTTAGTGATGCACAGGGAAAAGACTCAAAAACTTTGGACTCCAGATGATCACAAACGTTGTCCAAAAACAGTGTAAGAATGGATTTCTTTATTTGAAGCAAATTGTTGTCAATTGAAGAACTTGGTTTCTTCAATCGAGTTAAACTTTCGTTATTCTTGATGGAGAATATTTAGAACAACCTCAAAAAATTTGAGAAATTTTCTGAACAGTTATTTTTCCTCTTTGGGGTCTAAGGAATTGGACTATCCATACGACCAAGGTTCTTTACATTTGAGTACAGGTCAGGCAAAGACATTAGAATATGAAAATGAGTAACGCACGATTTTTTGCCCCTGGCTTTTCATCTGGCTTTTCGCTCTCTTGAAATTTTGTCCGACAGCCGACGACTGTAAGTGTGCATACATATTCTTAAGCATTACTCACAAAAGCAAATGCATTCTATTTTTTGATTTTTACGCTCTCAACTTTGTGTGAGCGGAGAGAGCGCGATTTTCGGCGCCACCAAAAAAAAAAAAACAGCTGCATATTGCAAAACCATTGTATGGGCGTCCGGCATATTAGAGATTATATTGGTCTTTGGATCAGGTGTGTGGTCTTCGCAATATTAGACCCATCGAAATAATATTGATTGTGTGCAAAAGCAAGCGTGTCATTGCTCTTCGTGGCTTGAACTGAAATCCTGAGGTCCGTTTACCATCGTACTATAGAAGACTTTTTTATGAAACTTCCCTCCTGAATTAACCGTAGAGTTATGTTTGGAATAATCTGTACACATAGACTAATTAATGGTGAAATCGAACCAACCTTATTAATATCAATGTTCCAATTAGACCCACATATATATGTATGGGATGGGAGCTCAACTATTGATTATAATTCAATAATCAACACAAATTAACAAAGATTTTGAACATTAAATACTGGATAGCAAAGGTTTGTCACTACATACTGTCTCAAGAGCCTTTTGATCCTCTCACCAGCAGACTTTTTTGCTGTCACAATCCGAGTTGTTTTGCATATTACTTTCAAATCGACTGTACACGGAATAAGAATTTTGGAGCTTCAAGGAGCAGTACAAGGACTGCGTGCTTTTGTCCACCGTATTCTGAAAAAGGAACAGCGCTCTCTCGGTGCACTCACAGCTCGCTTCAAAAACTTCAGTGTGCAGTTGATACTTGTGTTCCCGATTTCAAAGAGGTGGGTTTCTGTTGCTCTGAACCGAAGTTACACAGAGTATATTAAGTTTGTGCAAAAGTATGTAACAGGGAGAAGTAATCATTTCCGACCCTTCTAAGTATATATATTCTTGACAAATGCCAATTCTTCTTACACTGGTACAGAGTATATAATAATATACTGGAACAGAGTATAATGTAGCTTCACTGACTTTCTCACTTCTGTTGTTCTACACACATATTAAATTTGTGTGCATGTGAGTCGTTTACTCTTGCGCTGACGCTCTCACTCTCTTTCGCGCTCTTAGCAAAAGCGCTTGGTCCAGAGTTCCCCAGCCATAGCCCCTGGGGCCCGAACATATTCGTCTATTCACAACGAATGCTTGCAGTAACAGTCACATTTTCGAACTCTTTTCTTGGGGAACCCTGGCTTAATCCAAAATGTTGGCTGAACGCCGTACCTTGTTCGTTGTATCATGGACTGTGCTTTTCGTGCTCCGATTCAAGAAAGCCGAAGGTTCCAAGCCAGCAATTTAGCAAACGTTATGCAAACCAAGCTTACAGTAAGATTGCTTTTGCAAGCGTTGTCGTATGTCAGCCTACGACATTTATAAAACACTTGCTAAAGTAAGCTATTTGCGCATGTCGTTTCGGCGACCGAGAGAAATTTCGTGGTCACTCTCTCTCTCTCTCTCGCTTTCTTCGCAAAACTTCTGATCTTTTTCGTGCTACGCAGCTGCAGCTGGCAAAGCAGACAAAAAAGGGAACCTTGAGCAAAGGCAAGAAAAAAATGTGTATCTCATTCTCGTTGTCTTCAAAGCGGGAAAATTTTTTCTTAAAAAGTAAATGCGGGCTTAAATTTATTTAGTGTCAGCAGCAATAAGATGAGAATAAAATTAAGAAAGCTGATTCTATACGATTATCAACATCAACTGCAAGAAAATTTACTGCGGACAAGACATGCATTCGAGCCTTCACTGTCGCCACTGTCATTCGTTGTAAGTAACAGTGGTTACTTGCAGTTTAAAGTTAACTATTTACATTTATATTTAAATTCTATTACAGAGGCTCACTCTCATATTAAGGAAGAAAGAGGACTTTGTGTTTCTTTTGCGTGTTGAAAATTAAATATAACCAACCAGAACACTCACAAAATAAATGTTTAAAACGCTTTCTTATTTCACTTACAATACGTGTTTTGTAACCGTATTTACAAAGCTTGTGGAAAGCGCATAAAAATGAATTATAAAACATGTTTTGCAAGCGACTTTTTTAAGCTTATAAAGATGGGTGCGTTTCGATTACAAAACGCTTACTTTGATGCGTTTTATAAATGTCACAGCAGCGTTTTATAAGCGTTTTGCTTATATTTGAACGCTTACAAAACGTGTATTTTTATATGAAATTGTTTGCTGGGTTGTGCAACGTGTTTGAGGGTGTTTAACCCTCTGTGTTTAAAACGATGTTGAAATCGTTTCATGTGCTTTGTTTATCCTTCGGGTTTTCTTGTCGACAGCTGCCTCTCTGCCTGAGGTTTGCAAGGGACAACCTGCGGCTTGGTGTCGCTTGCGCTACTGAAACGTACATCAACATCCAGACATCCCTTAATTAAAGTCGTTAGGTGTAGTCAGATAGTCAAATAGTCACCATGTAGACGCCATCAATCGAAAAATAAAATTTTAAATATACATACTTTTCCCTTAAATGCCACCTAAATGTTTTCCAGCAAGGCTGCCTTCACACTGTTCGACACATGACCCATGATATCTAGTTGGCCCGCATTTCCCCATGAAATTCTATGAATTTGACAATCTATTCAAATTTAGGTGTTCACCTGTTGACAGGACATGTCATAAAAAATTCACAAATTACGAAGACGTACGTAACTGGTTGTTTTGTACTCAAAAAATATGTCAAATGATACTTTTATCATGAAAAGTTAAGCCTTATTACAATTTAATTAATTGTAAAAAAAGAAAGCGTTTTTAATTTTCGAATCGAAAGATAGAGTTTTTAAAATAGTTGAGTTGCCAGATGCTGCGATTTCTCTCGGTGGGTTTTTTGCTACCCGGGGCCGCGCTTTTTTGCGGCTAAGAACGTGTTCTTATATGGCTAGGGCATCCCGAAGTTTAAAAACTTTGAAAAAGACCTTTACTTGACGTCTATGGTTGCACCCTTACTCCGCAAAAACCAATTCGGCCCAATATCCAGCTGAAAGACTTCGGTGACACTAAGATCTTAGCTTCTGGATCGCACGGACTGTCTTTGAGTTTAGTATCTGCTAAGGCCCACTTTCTTATTTTTGTGCTTATGCTGAACATTCACAAATTAATCATAGTGTTTTTCTTGCAATCTTGAATATTATTTTACCTAAAATTTTTTTTTTATTTATGTTTTTACTCCATTCAGCAAATTTGGTTTTTCTTTAAAACCATCAATCGCGTCGCAACACGTTATTTATATTTTTATCCCCCTAAACTTTTTTAAAAGACTCTATTCATTCTGTTCTGTGATTTTCACTAACTATATCATTCGACATATTCTCTGTTTCAAACATGTAATTGAAAGCATTTACTTGAAACAGGCAACTGGGCCTCTAGATCGCTGTCGTCATGTGTCAACAGTTCTTAAAACAGAACAAAAAGCAGGACTACTAGACTATCATGTGTCATATGTCGAACAGTGTGAAGGCAGCCTAAATGAATAGTACTCAAATCATGTTTAAAACAAGGCACACACATCATTGCCAACTAGACTGGTCATCTCTATATCTGTTTCAGTACACTTTGCCCAAGGACTAAAGGCCAGCGCTGTGCGTTTTTGTGTGTTGCCTGTTGTGTATGTGTGCGTTCCCATTTGGCCTAAGCATGAGAGACTGATAACACAGTGTATTATCTGTTTCACTGCATTCCAAATGGGTTTTTGATGTTTTTGTGGAAACTATTATTCTGAATTTTCATCTGTTTTGCTTTTTTTGTTGATAGCAAACAGTTGTCAAACAAAGTTACAAGCGGAAACCTACGACAGTGACAAGCGGACTTTTTATCGGATAATTTTAATACATATCAAGAGAAACCAAGCTAAAGTCAAAAAATCCTATTCAATTTTAGATAATATTTTAAATATGCACAAATTGATAAATTTTTCATTAATTTCAAATATAAATTACAATTTTTACCAACAACTAGGAACAGAATATACTAAAAGTTAAATTACCTGCCATTCGCTTTCATCTCCAACTCTGATATTATTATTAACAAACCTAAGGCAATTCTTTGACACTCCCCCAGAAATTTGTTAGCCATATCATGACATACCTATCAAATCTCAAACATATAAATCTAGTTTATATAAGTATTACTACCAATTAAAACTGCAACCTTTGCTTAGGCATTTTAAATCAATTGTATATTTATTTTTTGAAGAAAATGTTTTACTCAAAATAGAACAAAGTGGCTCATTCAATGCCTTGAAAAGTGAATTGAAAATCGGATTGTGTTTGAAATTAAAGCTACTGTGTTTCTAAAACTTTTGTAAGATTAAATTTAAAAGCCCTAGATTTTCGACACAAGTTTTAAGAAATTTGGCTTTCTAGCTTATCCTTCCTAAAACTAACGATTGAAGGAAGAAAACTATTTTCCAGATAAGTCGAAAATAATGATTGATTTTAAATAAAAGGACCCATATGAATGAATTAAATTGAAAGCGTATAGTTTAAAGGAAGTAAAAGGAGAATAACATTCAAAAGTTCTTAGTTAATTTGAAAACGGGCGATTTGTATTTAGACCAATTCGAAAGAAACCTAATTGGAGTCAAATAGAAAATACGAATACATTTTCAAGGCGTTTAATGACTTCAGCACTACTTTAACAAACTGTATATACTTATTACACACGTACATACTAATATGTTTTTATGACCGTAAAACTAAAAGTACTATTTATATTCAACTCGGTTTGCCAGTTCCTTATGCGTTGTGTAAAAACTCAGTTGCTTCGGCAGCTTAGTTAAACAGCTTTAATTTCATAAGAATTTCGAACTCTAAAACAAATAAAAAAATAACTGTATCCCTGCTTGTGAAAGAGCTTCGAAATTGCCTAATTAAACTAAATCCAATCAAAAAGTACCGTCAGGCCGCCAGACACAAGAAACTGTTTAAAATTCATTCAAGCAAACACAAGAAGCTGCTGCCAATGGCTTGTTAAAGACGCACGTCTTCAACGGGAGAAGAAAAACAACAACTTTTCATTTTTGGGCAAACTTTTTAACTTAAGAAGAACACAGCTCCCGAAACTCCATTTGCTCATCAACAAACAACACTTACACACTTACCCACCCGCTTACTCACATGTTGGATTACATACGAATTAGCGAGTGCTGTTTTGAAGAGTTTAAGATTTCAGCATTTTTTCACAAAACGAGTTAAAATGCAAATATTGTACTAAATTGTTTTCTAAACGAGGTAAATCTAAAACAAACAAAAACAAGGGCAAAGTTGGGTTTCATTCTTTGGGGTGGTTCAACACATACATACATACATACATTGCATACCCAAACATTTGTTTTTCTTCGAAAAATCTCTTGTACATTTTGAATATCTCTCTCTGCAAGCATTATACATACCGATATTTATATATACAATATAAGCAATTCAAAAACGCGCTTTGCCATCAAAACAGACAAAGAATAAGAAACAAAGTTTGTAAAACATTTGTTAAGTTTTTACAATGAAGAAAAGCATTAATATTATTAATATTAAACCTAAAATATATGCAAGCCACGAAAATTGTTTACATCGTTTTCATTTTTTTCAAACATTTAAAACTGATTTTTAATTGTATAGTTAAGCAAATTGTATACTATTTGAACTACAAAACAAAAACAAAAAAAAAAAAAACGGTTCTCTCAATAATTTCATGAAAAAAAAAACTTAAATTAATTATATAAATATATGAACTCGAAAAACAAACAAAACGAACAAATGCAATAAACAAATCTATTGAACACCAAAACAAAGAATTTGATGAGTTTTTGATCTACTGTAAATGGGTGGGAGCATACCAGGGTGGACTAATAAGAACACGATCTAGCCATATTTCCACAGTGCTGTTCGATGAGTTAACACGTTTTCTGAATTCAGAGGGAAAATTCATAAATGTTGTTAAAAATGTTTTAGCTTCTAAGGTTGAAAATATCCTTTTAATAGATCGATGAATTAGCGATGTTCCAGCAATATAATTGGCTCTGTCTGCATAGAGAAAACAGAATTGGCTGTTGTTGTGTTTCGCCCTGCTAAATTCCACACGCTGCATGTAGAATGCAGAAAGCTGCTCGTGGCATGCGGAAAAACTGCATGCAACGTGTTGAAATGAAAAATGTAAACGACACGTGTAAAAAATTTTAATACTGCGTGGGCAAAGGCAAAGTCTACACGACATTAGAAACTCAGCTTATTTCCAAACAAGTTCTACATTTTTCATGTAGCCCCGAGATCAAAATTTTCCCCCCTTTAATATATTGTATTTAAGAGGAAAATTTGGAAGGTGGGGGTGGGTGGGTTTTCTTCTGCTCTGAAAATATGGGTAGCTTTTCTGCATGCCGCGATTAGTTTTCTCAATTTTACTTGCGGCTTTCAGAAGAGCTACATGCCACGTGTTGAAATGAGAAAGCTAAACGCAGTGCGCAGAAAAGCTACGCAAAAATAATGGGTCGAATGGGTCGATCTACACATTTTCGTGTAGATTGGTTTTGTCTGGTTTCTTCTAATCAGATCATGTCAACAAAAATCGCTCCCATTTTTTTGGATAAACAAAATTATTAACTTCTTTAAAGATGGTCTGGTGGCTGTGTACAATTTCGTAAGTTCTTTTACTCGCTCGATACATTTAATCTTTTCAAAAATTTTAAATGTGAGCTTTGGGGCATGTCCCAAAAACAGACACTACCACTGCACATTGGGTTTTTTTTTCGTTGTTTTTGGCATAAACCCAAAAAAAAATTTGATTTAAAATAACTTTTATTTTTATGTTTATAATACTCTAGTAAAATAAAAAATCAATCGATAAAATTTTTTACGGTCACACTGATTGAGCGATACACTGTCAAAGTCAGCTGATTACGCACATGGTAGCTTTGTGTACAGTTCACCTTAACACATTGCTAAAGTTTAATTGCTCACGTTGGCCACATAAAATGAAAAATTCAACTTTAAATGATGGAAAGTTGTAGTTCAGGTATGTAAAACAAGGGTAAAATAAAATATTCGTCAATTCTATGTGTTTTGTTCTTGTGAAACGTGTTTTGTTCATGTGTATTTATTTGATTAATCTTAGCAAATTTAGCTGTGTTTCGTGGAGTAAAACTCTCAAGGCACTCCAAAGTGCTCAGGTTGTTAAATGTGGAGTTACTAACTAATGTGTCCAAAATAATATGCAGCTTCATTTGTCTGCTTTAATTTGCTTTTTCGCGAAAAAAAATCGTGCTTTTTCCAGACTGCTAGACATTTTTGTCAGCCACAAACGCTCAGAGGCCGCTGTCAAACAGCATATAATGCAAAAAATTGGTGAAACAGATTTAAAAATAAGCATTCTGAATGGCTTGATAAAAAGATTATTATTGACATCGAAGTAAATTGTAGATCGATAAATAGAGGAGGTCGTCCAAAAGTGGGCTATGAGAACGCTAGCTCCCGGCAAAAACGAAAGTTGACGACAGAGCTTTCGAAGTTAATAATAACTCATAATACAAAATCAGCAGATAAAGACATGGTTGCTGTTTTGAAAGCAGCAAGATCAAGCGAAGGTCTGAAAAATGGTAAGGAAACCTTTGGAACTAAGGCACAGTTGTTAAGGCACAAGATGTTAAGATGATTTGTTACAAATTTATCAACTTGAGAAGCTTTTCCTTGACTCTTGACCGTTTAGGACCACATTTATAAATAAGTTTGGCACAAATTGGTTGTTTTAGATGTTCTTATTTATGACCAATTGTTTCAGTAAGTGCAAATGCACACAACAGATCAAATGTATGGAAAAGCATATTTATTTTGAATTTTAAAAATAATTTTAGATACCATGTTCGGGGAAGGGGATGAAGACGTGGTCGAATCATAAAATAAACAAAAACCGAAATTCTACTTTAATTAGAATAATTTATGTGCAAACACTTAGCTTTCTATCTTTCAATTTGAAGTTGATGCCAAAAAGAACGAAAAAACCCACAGTGCAATGGTTAACCCCATTGTAATATTAATGTTTTTTTAATGTATTTTGTATACTCGATGTATAAAATATTGATTTGACGGCTTTTGATATTGGATAGTATAGATATTGATATTCAGGCCTGTTCCCGTTTTCGATTCCGATCAAATCATGCGGAATCGAAATTGTTAAATGTACTCGCTTTTTAAAACCGACTGCGTTTTTCGGCTTTTAACTTAATAACCTCATTTGCTTTCATTCGACCCTCTTGATGACAAAAAGATTCGGCCAAATTCTTTAATCGTATCTTAGAAATCACAGCTCTTACCAATTCCGATCAATCGAATTCGGAAACGGGAACAGGCCTGATTATGAAAAAAATCGAAAACCCTAACCGAAACCATGTAAAGGCTGAATAAAAAGTTTTGTTTTGATGGGAGATAGGAGGATCTAAATTTTTTGATATAGCTCATATGCAATGTTGCCTGTGATCTTTATTCTCGTAGTTGGCGTTGATATCAAACAAATTGTTTTCGTACTTCCAAAAGGTTACTTTGACTGTAGCTTGCACCTCGTGACTTAATATATATTAAGTTAGGACCAATATCTACAGGGTTGTCCGTATTCGACGGACCCATCTGGCAACGCCATAACTTTTGACAGAGATGTCAGATCGCTTAATGACATACCGCGTTTGAAGCGTCAGTCCAAGCAGATTTTTACCATGGAACAATACACGCCACGCGAGCGCTCTGAAATAGTTGAAATTTACATTCAACAGAACAAGTCAATTGTGAAAACTCAACGTGCTTTTAAAAAATTAAAAAATGTGACCGAAATGTGTGAAATGGGACCGTAAATAAGCAAAATTGCCGTATTTACGCCACTGAAAATCCTCAGGAGATTCAAGAAGTGCCTCTTCATGACGAAAAAGTCACAGTTTGGTGCGGCGTTAGTGCGAAAACGGTCATTGGGCCGTTTTTCTTCCAAAATGAAAATGGCCATGCTGTTACCATCAACCAGGAGCGTTATCGCGACATGATGACCAATTTTGTGATGCCAATTATTCGTCGAAAGCGTATGAGGCAGTTCTGGTTTCAACAAGACGGCGCTCCACCGCACACAAGTCGCATAACAATCGATTTTCTGAAGAAATTGTTTCCGGGCCGTTTGATGTCGAAAAGTGGTGATTTGGACTGGCCACCGCGTTCGCCCGATTTGACGCCGCCTGACTTCTTCTTGTGGGGATATTTGAAGTCAAAGGTTTACGTTAACAAGCCAAGGACCGTAGAAGAGCTCAAGGACAACATTCGTGAAGAAATAGCCGCTATTCCGGCCGAAATGTTGGCGAAATCGATGGAAAATGCTGCAAAAAAGGGCACAATACGCCATCAACGCCAGAGGCGGCCATTTGAGAGATATCATATTCAAAAATTGATGTAAACAAATCTACTTGGAACAAATTAAATGATTAAGATTGCCAACCGCCAAATTTTTATTTTTTTCTTTGATTTTTAAAAAAAACATGGGTCCGTCGAATATGGGCAACCCTGTATATATTCTAAAACCACAATAAGAAGTTGTGCATGTACGCCGCCTCTTTTGTTTGAAATATACTTTATTTATATTAATTTAAAATGAAAAGTAGGCCTATCAGA
Organism: Lordiphosa stackelbergi; assembly: GCA_018904235.1. NCBI lineage: Eukaryota > Metazoa > Arthropoda > Insecta > Diptera > Drosophilidae > Lordiphosa > Lordiphosa stackelbergi. The sequence continues at coordinate 27,973 of JAEIFU010000890.1, forward strand.
AACAGTAAATTCAAAATTATAAGAAGTGTGCCAAGCCACAGGGAAATATATTCAGTAGAAGAAGTTTACTCTTTAGTGGTATTCCTGAAAGTTGATTTGCTACCGTGAAAGCAAAAGCAAAACAGTTTTTGTTATAAACCAGTTTTAAATTTGATTTGCTTTCACATAACTTACACACGTGTATTTTGGGAGATCCAAAGAGGAGGGGGAATAAAATTGTGGAACAATTTTTAACTTCAAACTTTGTAGGGGAGCTGTCCAAAAAAGGAAACCAAAAAACATTTGACCAACACAAGCAGTTCTCAAAGAGAACTGTCACACTAAAACGGAAATAAATCGAAATCAGCTTTGAAGCTGATTAAACGAAATTAATTAGTATGACCTTAATATCCTCGCATTTTTTGGGCACACTGCTCATTTTGTATGGAGCAGCTGTCATTAGCTGTTTCACGAAATCAAATCGAAAGAAAATCAAAAGCAAATCACTTTCAGGAATACCACTATTATTAACTTTATAAATCAAAGCCATATTAGCAAAATTGATACAGGGTATTTTAAAGGCGGGCGCACACGTCTGCAGCATTTTTTCTTGTTTAGTTTTAAATTGATTTAATTTAATTGTTGCCATAGTTTCAATTCAATTTCATTTTGGTTACCGCAGCACACAATTAATTAAATGTCAAGAACTACAAAGTTGTGAATCTGTGATGTCACATTGGAATTTTTGTTTTGAAAAGCAGCTCATTGGACTACCTTCTATTTTTGGTATCATATATCCAATTTTTGATTGTCGGTGTGACCATTAAAATAACATAAACTTGAGCTAAGAAGTGTATTGATCCTTAAGACGCTTTCAGTCAAGCAAATATAGAAAACTGTCGGCTTTAAATGGTTTTAAAATTCGGTTGTCATTCAGTGTTATTTATAACTGACAGCAATTGATTTAACACTCAACAAACTAAATTATATTCAAGGAGCGTAGCCCCTGTTGACTTTGCTATCAGCTTAAATAATTAAGTAAATAATTAAGTCGCTAATTTTACCTTTTAAGTAGCTTCAAAAAACTAGTCCATATCGCTTTACTTCCTATGTATTTAAGGCCAAGATCAAGATTAAATATTCATATATGCGTTTGTGAAGTTGACGCGAATATGGAACTTAATGATTTATATTTAGTTTATTAAGTTAGTTTAGTTTATATTTAAATATAAAAAATAAATAATAATAACTTAGGTCGAAAATTCATATATTAGGAATTCTTGTCTAAATAGCCAAAAAGTGTATGTACGTACTATGCGAAAACTTAATAAATATCATCCAAATAATAAATTTTAAAATAAAAATATTTTAAACTGAATTTTAACCTCTGCCAAAAACCCTTCGAAGTTTTCACAAATATTACGTATACGTCACGTACACCATATCGCAATATTTATCCCATGGCTGAGTTCTCTCAAAATTTGGCGCTTATTCAACAAAAAGATTCTAATTTAAGTAAAAATTGGACATCTCAACAACTTCAACTAATCGAATATCGACCGAACCTTTTAATTGAACCCAAAAATTGACTTGACTTACTAAGTTGGTTCTTCACCATTTCATAGTCACTTATTCGTTTCGATGTCATTACACAATTATGAGTTGGCTCGACTTTTGCCCCTCCAGGGTCTGACCTTCAAACTCGAAATAGAAAGCTCCCCCTAAGTCCGTCTCGAATCCACTCACACACACACACACCCACACTCACAGTTGAGTTCAACTCTTTAGCCTACGGCAATAGCCCAATAAAGCGCTTCATTAACCAAAGCCCCTTTTGGCTGGTTTGGGGTTTGTCTAAATTCCAATGTCTGCAGGGCATTCAATCAACAGTTGGCCATCTAAGAGATGAGCGGGCACTTTAGCCAAAAGCAGCACAAGTCTCTCTGGAAAGCATTCGCATTCTTTTTTTGTTAACTAATAATCCATGAAATTTCAATTACAAGTCAAAAATCATAGGAGCTGATGAGGCTGATGGAAGCGGGACAGGGAGGTAGAAGACGGGTGGCGCTTGTAATTGTAATCATTCAAAATTGTTGTCTCTCTCGCAGTGGAATGTTGTGGGAGCCAAGTTGATTTCGCCGACAAAGTTTTTGCAGAGTTTTCCAGTTTGGTTTTTGTTTGGTCTATGCGCAGAGAGAGTGAGTTTTTTGGCCTGGAAAAAGCTCTCTCCCTCCTCGCTCTCTCGCTCTCACTTTGATGGCTTTTCTCAATGAACACTTTTCTCTGGCTATTTGGCTATTTTGCATCCTCTAGCCGGTCTGGATCAGGTCTCAGTTGAATTTTGACTGCGCGACGTGTAAGTTAAGTGCCCAAAGCGTGTGTGTGTCTCGTTCGCGTGTGTTCGGCCGCAATTTTTGGGACAATTTTGCCGACAATTGCCCAGAAAAGAAGAAAGAAACAAAGAAACAAAAATTTCTGCTGTCAGCGGCGGGCATTTCCCAGTATACAAAATTACATTTTTTTTGCCCACTCAAAGGTTGGTCCTGCCACGGCAATGTGTTTTTGAATATTAAAAGTCAAGTGTCCCCCGGGTCGCCTCCAACTCGAGCTCCTCTGTCACGATTAAGACCAGTCATAGTTTTGCCTGGTTTCGTTTGCCAGGCCATGCATTATACATGAAGCTCTGACAGGCGTGAGGGGGGAGGGGCTGGAGATGAAGAAGGAGTAGGTGCCGCGACTCAAGTAGCTTCAGCTGGTCTCTCCAACTAGATTAAGTGTGCGTTGAAGCTTTTATTTTGGAATCTTTATTATTAGCACACTCTTGGCGCCTTCACTCGACGAGTAGTTGCACCAGGCAGGTTGAAGCTGGCGACGCTGGTGACGCTGGTGACTATGGCGATGCTGTTGAAGTTGAAGTCGTTATATATTAATAACATTTCATGACAAATATTGAATCGCTTGAAACTGTGAAATGTAACTCAATGCGGTTGGAAATTGTTTCATTTTCATTTTATTGCCGACATGCCGGCGGTATTAGGTTTCTATGAATGATTTATAATGGAATGTGTGCAAATGTTTGAACAAGCTCAATTTATATCAGGTATTCAAAGCAACGGTGAAAACTTAAATCTAACGAAAGGGCTCAGTATTTGGTTTATCCAGATTGGATTTTAGTGCAAGCGCAAAGGCGTTAAAAGCCCATTCATACATTCATTGTTATTACAAAACCCTGGAACACATCAGCTAATATCAGCAATAAAAGCCACCTTAAGTAACGTGCCTTTGCTAAGAACTCAATGATTTGGTTTCAAACATAACGGATCAGGTAAGGGCCTATTATTACAATGTGTAATCCCTGGGGGGCCATCCGCCATGCATCAATTAGTCTCCAAACTCATATATAAAATTTTTTTTTTTTTTTTTTTTATTTATTTTCACACTAGTGGAAGAAAAGTTTGTTCTGCTTATTCGCTTCAGTTGTTGTAATCATGTGATATCGCAAAGAGACAATTGTCAAAATTGAATCAAAGTTTGAGTGTACTTTCTAGGAATTAAATAAACTTTCAGGTAACTTACTGAACCGTGAATTATGGAAAGTTTTACCAGCTTTCTTAAACACATCTATTTCAAATTTCGAAGCACGTGAGAAAAATAGCTGAAACTGAACTTGTTCTGTATTAAAATGGTCTGATTTTCGAAACAAAGTCCTCAGACTAATTTTTCAAGATTTAATAGGGGAGAGTCTCCGGTTGTGGACATACTTGCGTTTTTCACTAATAACTTTTTTCCAAGTCAACATTATGCGGTGATATGAACATCATTGTAAAGCTAGAGACTCTAGCTAACTTTCCTCTGAAGTAACCTATTGTTTTAGACAAATGGAAAAAAATTTGCAGCCATGTATATGAAGTGATGATTTTTGGCCAAAATTTTTTTGTACCCGGTTGTGGACACCCTTGTAAAATCGCTAGAAATGGAAAAATATGAAGTAAAATGGCCATGAATTGATGAAAAAAGAACGTTTATTTATTTAAGAAGCCTTCAGTGGCAAAAAGAACAACAAATAATGGCCTTCAGTGGCAAAAAAAAAAATCAAAAAATTATGGCCTTCAGTGACAAAATGAAAAAAAAATTATTCCGAAATGCAATTTTTGCATGTGAAATAGCTGGCCGTCATGCCAGCGCACTTCAAATGCACAGGACGATCGCAAACATCGCAATGGATCGAATTTGCAGCGGTCAGTTTTTTTGGCAAGAGCGCCAAACAAATCAAACAGAAGTCGACATCTTCGTCTTCTTCCGATGACGAAGACGCCTTTTTCTTGGCACCGCGTTTGGCCGACGGCTTGGCTGGTGGTGTTGCCTGTCGTTTTCCTGGCCGGCCACGTTTCTGGGGGTCTTCTTCTGGTGCGACTCAGAATCACGCTTGGCTGCGCGCTCAGCTGATTTTTTTGCCTTCTCGCGCAAAACCTCGACGCTTTCCGGAGAAGTTAGCACAGTGGTTTGCATTGGCTTGCGACCGCGATTCGATGGCTTTTTTCGGAGAAGTTCCTTGCACCGGCCCAATTTCATCCAACAGTGATAAGCGGCTAGCCGAAGACGCTCGTGAAGTGGATGGTTCGGGGGAGGTTAACACCTCTTCTTCTCGCCCAATATTGGGATCGGCGGAAACGATGATACGACGCTGATTGTCTTCATCAAGATCACAAACCGAATCAACAACGGACGAAACATCTGCAAAATTTGCTCTGACTTTCTCCAAATACCGGATCAAAGTGGTTCGAGGAAGCCCATATTCCTTGGCTGTAGCTTTGACGGCCTTCTTATCGATGAGGCATTGCTTAATGGCATCGACCAGCCCATTAAAATTGATTTTTGTTGAATCGGACGATTTTTTTGGTGTTGACATGGCTAAAAATGCACAAAAATTCACAAAAATGCTGTTAAAATATGTTACACTAACATAAACAACGATATTTGACAGTTTTATGGCCAAACACACGCTTTAAACACAAAAAACGAGGGTGTCCACAACCGGTGCAAAAGTGTGTCCATTCTTGGAAATGGTAGCCATTTTTATTTTGTTCAGCAAATTTACACGACACAAACATTTCACTGAAACTTGATATCACATCACAAAGTACACTTAATGCACTAAATAACAAAGTATAATACTCACCACTTTTCAATGTTTTGCTTCGATTTAACGCAATGTGGAAATTGAAAAAAATAGAAACTCGGAAAAATTTTCACGATTTTTTTTATTTGCTCACAGCGAGAAACCAAATGCGTGTTTACACTTCGGTATTGGCTCAGATTATGTGTACTGTCAAACTACAAGTTTGACATTACTCAGTTTGGCGGCATCTGTTACCTGTCAAAAATTTATTGGGGGGTTTCGAATTTTTCTTTCTATTTGATACTACCATCTAATATCAAGATAATTTTAATAAACTGCAAGGATTAGTTTATAGCTGGAGTGGAGTCGATTTTAGATTATTTTCAAGTGCTCCATCTCTTCGATATTTGATATTTAAATAAATTAAATATTACACTGTGAAACACTTTTTGACATAAGAATTTGTATATCAACAAGAGCCGCAAAAATTGAAAGGTTTTTATTATTTGTTGTTGGGGAAATATCTATTGTGCCTACCTACTGAGTTAACAATACACCTAGCAGCACTATTTCCCTTGCAAAGGTCAGGATTTTCGAGGTTACTGATATTATTTGTGTGTCCTCTTGGAAGCACAGAGTCCCCCTTGGAACGACTGTCCCCGGTGGGAGGGTGGGAGGTGGCTTTTGTTCTCCAGAGGATGCGGGCCTTGTTTTTGTTGGGGGTTGGGGATGGTCCCTCTTTGTTCCCCAATTCTTCCATACCGCAGGAGCTCGGTAAGGACCCAGTGCACAGTGTAAGATTTTTCCAATCTAGGGGCACTTAATTCAATAGCAGTCGTATTTTTCAAGCTATCGACTTGAACTGTATACTGAATGTTCAAATATTCCCCAAAGAAATTTCTGGACGAAAAGTTAAAGTGGTGTGACACCTTAAAGGGCGTAAAATGCGTAAACACCGGTAAATTTTCATTTTTTTAACAAATAAATCTCCATAAAAAAGGAACATTTTTTTTGCAAAAAAGTATCAGGTTAGTATTTTTTGTTTTAATATTAGCCAATTTAAAAATATTTTTTTTTTAAATTAATAATGAAAAAAACAATTTTTTTTAAGTTAATTTTTTTATTAAATGCTCATGCCTTTGCTTGTATCTTCCAAATTATTGCCCGTACTAATGAAAAAATAATTCATTTATTGAAATAAAAAAGGATTTTCATATTTTTCACAATTTTTTTAATAAAAAAAAAACTCAAAATAGATAAAAATATTAGGAGAAATAAGGCCCCAAAAACATCGATTTTTCTCAAATTTGGGGTGTTATTTCATTTTTTTGGGGCATTATTTCCCAAATTAAATTTCAAAATGAAATAAGTCCCCAAAAGAAGAAATGAAATAAAACCGCAAAACAATTTTTTGGGGCCTTATTTAATTTTTATCAGGAAATAAGACGTCAATTTTTAATATGAATTCTTTTAGGATCTTATTCAATTTTCTTATTTTTGATAAAATGTGAAAAATCCCAGAACTTTAATAACGCTTAATTTTCTTATCTGCAGGTGTTCTTAGACTAAGTAATTGATGCGCAGAATTGTTGTACAGGTGTGAAAAGTAACGTTTTAAAAACGTGATAAGCTTTAGAGTATGTTGATCAGTTTAGTGATTTGCATTGTGCGAAGTAGACATAAAATAAAAGTTAAAATTATGGAGTGCAGAAAAATTGTTGGACTCTGCGTAGACTGAAAGTTTGATTTACGTAAAAGAAGAGAAAATTTTATACAAGGTTAAATTTAATTTATAATAAAAAAAATGTATCAATCTTAGCGCCACAGGCGAAAATTTGATATAAAAAAATCGCGCGATTTTTTTGTATCAAATTTTCACTATTTCTTACTAAAAATCCAAATTTAATAAATTTGGGGCCTTTTTTCATTTATTTTTGGGGCCTTATTTCATAATTTAAATTGGGGTATTATTTAATATGAAATAACACCCCAAATTTGGGGCCTTATTTCATTTTATCGTTTGGGGACTTATTTCATTGGCGACTTATTACCTGCAGCCGCGACATCAATCCTATAATCATCTCCATTTATTGTGCCCTGAAGCCAACTTGCATTCTGGGTCATAAATCTGGATTTATCTCTTGTAGATTTAGTCCACCTCAGCTCAAATTCATTCAGTTAAGTGCAACTTCAAGTTTCTATGGTCAATATCATGGCCAAAAATCATAGCTGCATGCTCTAGGAGTGAGTTAAGCTTAACGGTTCTTACGTTGCTTGCCCAAACCTCGAAAAACTCTGCGCGTGTTATTTCACTCATTGCTGAATTGAAGGTCTTTGGGCAAAATATGGGCAAAATTTTATTTCTGATCCTGATTCAGAATTGTTTTCTGCAAACAATGTATGCTTTGGTTGATTTGAATGTGATTGAATGTTGTTAGTTTTTTTCCACCAAAATTAAAATATTGTTAAAAATATACTTACATTTTGGCACTTATTTCCAAAAAATAATAAAAAATTTTTATGCCACTTATTAAGTCCTTTTATAGCGCTAAAAATCAATAATGCTCCCACAATTATGGGAAAAATAAGTTCGACGGCATACAGTGACCACACGATCCAATTGGGAAGACTAAACTTTCTCAACTGTTGCTAGTTGTCCAATGCAATTTTGCATGCATTTCAAAAGCACCGGTTTAAGAACCTTTCTGAACAAAAATTTTTTGTTTTGTTTTGTGCTTGTTTTCGTCACATTTGAATATTTCTAAATTGACTTCTAAAAGCTCTAAAAATATTTTGGGGCTTCCAGATGTGACATCTGCCGGGCCCACCAGAGGCTTCTTAGAACAGGCTGACTCGCGGCACGGTCCGAGTGACACTTTAGTCCATACCGGGGTGAATTGTGTGGGATGGGAAAGTGGTAGGTATTGTGTAGGAATTGGGTGTGTGTGAGGCTACTAATAGCAAGCGGAGAAACAAAAGCCTCGTCGGTGCACTGCGGCGTGACACCCGCTGGCTATCTGGGGTAAACCTATTTATTCGCAGCTAACCTCCAAAAGAAGGCTGTCGCTATCCGCAACCTGCCACTCGTCCGATGGCCCAACAGCTAGGCCCCCTGAAACCCATTTGAAAAGTATTATTGCTAGTACAAAACACCCGGGTTTTTGTAATTAACTCCAGAAGTTTTCAGATTTTGTTGAAAAACTTTTTTTTTTGTTCAAGTGTTCTCATAAACTATTTAAAATTTTACTTTACTGTATTCAGCAATTATGTTGCCGATCTTTGCTGTTGTTGCCGACCTGCTTCCAAACAATGAGCAGTCTTCAGCTGCACCTCTGCTTGTACTCGGCTTGCGGCCTGTGGCCGCGCGTTTCACATACACACCAATGCAAATGAAATGACAAAACATTTGTATATGTATTTTTGGGTAACTTTTATGGCAATGCCTTTTTCATATATTTATAAATGAACCCCAAAAGTATACAATGTAATAAAATAGTATTTTGTTTTTGCTAATTAGCAATCAAGTGTCTGTGGTGAATGCACACATTACTCATTGTCAATTTTGAAGACAATCTATAGTTAAGATTTCCTGTTTATACATGAATAACGTCCTTAAAAATATGCAAACTTAATTTGTTTTACAATTTATATTTGTAAAGGAGATAATTGATAGTCGATTATCAAACCGCACATTCACCCGGATTGACGGAGCTGCTGAGAATTTTTGACAAAGTAACTTACCTGAATTACTCATCTATTCTGATACAGCATACTTTTAAGGGCATTTATCATGATATTTTATTTTTTTTAATAAACAGAAAGATTTGAATGATTTTTGGGTTTTAAAATTATTTATTTTTACCATTCATCATTTTTATCTAATATCTAATGAAATCATTTTTAAGGACTCTTTTGTAGTTTTTTTTCCTTTTTCAAAATAGTATAAATCTCATGCTTGCTTTAAAATCCACCATTGTCTTCATCATGGATCCTAAGACAAATAAAACTAAAAATTTATGTCAAATTTCACTATTCTATTAAAATCATACTGAAGCTTCAACAGACTCACGACAAATTGTTATGCTCCTTTATGGCAGGGTCAACAATCCACAACTAAAATTGACTTTTACTGAAAACCGTTTGGTCCTTTGTTCTTGAAAATAAATCTTGATATCGAAGCTAATCAATAATAATTGCCTATTGTTTTTCATCTTAATATCCATTTCATTGAAGTAGAAATCTAGATCCATGGAATCTAAGATAAGCCAATTGTAAACAAGTCCCAAAGCAAAAGGGCAGAAAAAGTTTTCATCCTTCAAGTCCCCCTAAAATGGTGGCAAACATTTTGCCATTTTCAGAGAAAACAAAAAATGAAAAATACTTTCGAATTTGTGGGGAGGAGTTTCCCCAAGAATAAACTTGTTATTGAAATTGGTTCGAGAAACAAAACAGAAAACCGAGAAGCGAACAAAAATAACGCATATTGTATGTAAATACGTGAGTTCACAAGGGTTGTCCATCACACACCGACAGGGAAAATTGAGCTTTTTTTTATTTTTGTTTTATTTCCACAGTGAAGTGTCCCGGCAGTTTACCATTCAATTGAATTTTTTGACAAATTCGCCGCTCACCTTTGTGTTGCCACAGCTGTGACAGCTTGAAGTGTCAACAATTGAATGCCAATTTCAAATCAAAAACTATGTAAATGAAGACCAACAACCGATGCGAAAACAAACTTAATTAACCCACAAACAGAATGAAATACCTTAATCAAAACTGAATGTGTCTGTATGTAGATTTTTAATTCCGCTCATACAAATTGGCAGGCCACACATCATTATCATCCGTAATAAATCATCAATATTAAAATGCAATTGAAATGGATGCAAATTAAATGAATATATACGAAAATGTAAGCGTTGGGGTGCAATGGAGTTGGGGTGGATGCAAATACCAGAGAATAAGTGGTATAAATCAACACAATGCCATAGTTTTGCTGGCAAACAAAAAGTGTAAACTGGAAAAGTGCCTTCGGGCATATCTCATTTCTGTTGCTTAGAACAATGAACTTTGCCTTAAAGTTTCTGTTTGTGTTTCATCATTTAATTTAATGTGCCCTAAAAAATTAAATGAATTATGCTGAAATGTTTGACCGTGTTAGTTACAAAATAAAAATGAAAATCACTTAAGGATACCGGCGAAAGTTTTTCTACCCGAGCAGTTGCTTTTGGTTCATAAAGATATTTAAATATGCAAATGGAAATAAATTAACTCTGTTTTTTTTAATAAACTATTTGCCTGAAGACTGGGAAAAGCCACACGTGTGCCGAATTGTAGTATAAGAAGATAAAAAGCACTCACAAAACAGGTGGTAAGAGTGTTGCAGTCGAGTGCCCCGACTACAAAATACCCTGTACCAAGTTATATGGTTGAAAGGGCATTTAATGCCTAAGTTAACATTGAGTTAACTTCTTTGACTGACTATTTTTTCCTGCGGCTTGGCATGCTCCTTATAATTTTGAATTTACCTTTTTTATTGCAACATCGCATCGATAAAAAAATTAATTAATTTTTTTCTCTCTGCAAATCTGCATTTGGGAATTTCTGAAATGTAAACAACTTCATTTTTTCGGGCAAATGTATGTGACAGGCCGGGGGAAACATTTCCGAGCACCGAGCCTTTTCATTTCAGTATCCACAGCCGAGTAGATTAAGCCCTGTCCAATTGTCCGTCTGTCTGCATAAACACCTAAGTCTCAGAGAGTAGAAGATCTAGAGGTACCAAATTGAAAATTTAGATTTCTATTGTCGCAGATCAAGTTTCCATCTTGAAAAAAAAGGTTGAATAACTCCTACAATTTGGAAGACATCGATATCAAATTCTAAACTCACATTTATTTACCCTTCATCTTCAATCTCTAAAACTTTCTATCGGATAATAAATGGCGGTGCTTGTCAAAACGTTGCATACTTTTCGGATTTCTTTTAAGGAACACAACTTTTGTCCTATATTTGAGGTCAGCATATCAGCATTAATGTTAGTGCTCTATTAATTATCATAGGTTTGAGCTATTAAATATTTCTTTCTTAAATATAACCCAGCCATTAAATGGTCTTGAAAACAAATGGATACGATTCACAATCAGAATCAACAAAACTGCTTTGTTTTTGACGCTTAAACTTAAACTAAAACTTAAGAAATTTTGTGATTTTGATACTTAAAACCAAAAACAACTTTATCGGGGTGCCACAGAAATCTCTAGAGATTTTGCCGACGGTTGGTTTGTAAATCTATCGAAAAATTCGTTGGTGCCACAGAACTTCTAGAGATTTCATTTTCTAATTAGAAAATCTAGTTGGAACATCAGATGTTCCAATTGATGTTCCATATCTAAAAACAGGGCTGAATCTCTCTCCACAAAATTTCCCTTATTTTAGATGTGGGTTAATTTAATGATTAACTGAAATTTTTTGATTGTGTTATATGTTTTATGATGCATTTTGACCAATATAATGCAAAATTTAAAAATTTGTTGGCGCCAAACATGAGGTATTAGTTTCCATCCCTTAATCCGCTAGCTGTTATGTAGAGGGCGCCACTTCGACAAAAGGCGCTCATGAGCAAAGAGCTTTTCAGAATCTCCTAACAAAACATTAGAGGTTTGAAACCAACCAAAAAAAAATTTCTGTGGCACCTAAGAATTGGAATTCGGTTGGAATTTGGTTGGAAGAGGTTTCTGTGGCACCCCCGTATAAATTACTTTTCAAGGAGCAAAACTAAGGTCAGGAAACCGCTCTGGAGTAGGAGTCTCAAATTTTTTATTTAAAAATTTGCAAACTTTAGTATTGAGCTCAACCAAATTCACCATCTGCGTTTTTTTCCTCGAAGGAACATTCGTAAAATTTAACAACTATCCTTGTGGTTAAATAAAACTGTATGTCTTTTCAGTAATTTATTTTTCACCAGATGCATCTGGCAGTTGGGCTCAGTACTAAATGAGCCAAATGCAATAACTACAAGGTAGGCCACTGCGCAGCTTTGATTTCCTCAGTAAGCCTTGGTTCGATGATTCCAAGTTCCGTCACATCGAGCCTGATATACCGAATGCTGTCAAAAATGTAACTAGCGACGGAGTGGCCTTGGTTTTTGAGCATGTAAAAGGTATTTCCTGTTGCGCTTCACAGTCATAATTTTAGCTTCTTTCATGACTTTTGAATTCAGACTGCATTTCATCTGTAAAAAAGTACTGAAATTACGTGTGAGCTGAAGCTATCGGCCCTGATCCGAATTATGAGTCGGTTTTTGTGTCAACGTTTCAATGTAAAGCACGGTACGGAGAACTCCAAACTGTTTGGGTGCACAAAAAACTCATTTATTGCCCGTGTGGATCCTAAAAACAGATTAGTGTGCTAAGATAGCCGAAAATGCTAAAAACACCAAAAAATGCCAAATTTGTTATTATTCTACCCTTGCAAAGGGTATTATAATTTTGCCCAGAAGTTTGCAACTCATAGAAATATTAATTTCCGACCCTATAAACTATATATATTCTTGATCAGGGTGACTTTGTCCGTCCGTCTGTCTGTCGGTCTGTCTGTCTGTTTCTTCGCAAACTAGTCTCTCAGTTTTAAAGCTATCGAGCTGAAACTTTGCACAGTGTCTTTTTTTACTGAACACTGCTAATCGGATCGGATGACTATATCTTATAGCTGCCATAGGAACTATCGGTCGAAAAGTGGGTTTTAATGAGAAAAACTTTTATGTTTTTAATGTTAACGTGTCTCACTTCAGCAATAATTAATATTATGCGCTTTTACAAAGATTTGGAAGTTTTGGTCAAAATCGGATGACTATATCTTATTGCTGTCATAGGAACTATCGGTCGAAATGTGGGTTTTATTTAGAAAAATTGTTTGTTTTAATGCTGGCGTTTTTAAACTGCAAGGGTATAAAAACTTCGGAAAAAACGAAGTTAGCTTGGCCTTCTCGTTTTTAAGTTAATCTAACACGGTTATCTAGATGCGTTTTGTTTATAAAAATGTATGAGAGTTCGAAATCATCAATAAAAGAATGCTGAATATGAAATACGGATAGTTAAGGGTGTAGCCTGGGGCACTTCTCCCGCACAACTTGTGATGGAAAATAGATGAGGATGTCAAAAGCAACCATCAATGTCTCAGTACATTCCTATAGAATGTCATGTTCAATAGATACGCACTGAAAAGGGCTTACGATACAATGAGCCTGGCTGGTGGTTCCCGACCGGAGTGACCCAGGTACCCAATTGAAAAGCAAACTGCCGGACGTAACCATTCTTGATGGCGAGGTGCAACGTTTATCTAAAACCTCTGCTGATCTCACCCGGTTGATACAGAACTCCACGTAGAGAACCGCACTTGGCGCCAAAACGAAACATCCTCTGCAGACGCTATACGAATCTGGTGGCGTGCAAGATCAATGAAAAATGCAATAAATTTTTTTTATAAAAATAATATGATTTATTTGTTTTTTATTTCAAAACAATTGAGAAAGTCGGTCAAGCCCGACTATATTTATACTCTGTACCTAGAGTAGGAGATAAATGCAGAGCTGCTGCTGCGCTCATCTCAAAGTTTCTCTCTCCCCTCTCTATCTCTCTCTCTTTCTCTCTCTTTCTCTCTCTCTCTAAGAGCGTCCAGCAGCAGTCCAGAAAGATCTGCAACAAACATGTCCGGCCCAAAAGCAACATAATAAATACTAATTTTTATACTATGTACCGAAGGTACATAGAGTATAATAGGTTTGTGCAAAAGTATGTAACAGGGAGAAGGAATCGTTTGCGACCCCATAAAGTACATATATTCTTGATCAGCATCAACAGCCAAGACGATATAGCCATGTCCGTCTGTCCGTCCGTCTGTCTGTCCGTCCGTCCGTCCGTATGAACAAACAGATCTCAGAGATGGTAAGAGATAGTGGTTTGGCATGTATGGGACAAATGCTTCTTATACTTGCAGGCAGATCAAGTTTATTTTGAATTTTCGCCACGCCCCCTCCCGCCCCCACAATTTTGAAAAAACGTCATATCTCCCACAGTTTTGTAGATAGATGATTCGTACCTTCTAGAGATAGTTAGTCATTAGTAATAAGTATCTATTTGCCAAAATAATGATAAAGATCGGATGAGCGATTCTCAAGTTATGATCAAATAAGTGAATTACCCCTAGCCACCCCAGAGAGAGATAGAGAGAGGGGGAGTGAGAGTGAGAGAGGGAGATAGAGAGAGAAACTTAGAGATGAGCGCAGCAGCAGCACTGCATACAGCTCCTACTCCAGGTAAAGAGTATATTATAGTCGGGCTTGACCGATTTTCTGACTTGTTTTTATATGAAGTTTTTCGTTTGCGAGCGTTTTTTTGAGTACTCCGAACCGTGCTTAATACGAAAGGTGACAAGCAAATCTACGGATAGAGTTTTGGAAAATTGGAATGGAAATTGATTGTCCAGTGCCAGATGGATTCAATTCGTCAATCGTAGACGACCTTATAGTCTCTGCACACTGAGTACATTTTAAAGGAACGCATGAAATTGGATGATGCTGTGAAACGGGAACTAAAACAGCACTTTTCTTACGTCTTAGATCAGTCAGTCAAAGTTATCAAAAATGTGTTGTATTAGAAATTATATGAAAATATATTGAAAAAAAAAGAAATGGTCCTAACGTACTGATTGAAAGGTAGCTATGATTGGTTTTCCTCCCGAAGGAACGTGTGATATAGAAAAATTTTGCAAAAATTCGTGGCAAAGATGAAAATTAAATTGATCTGCCTGCAAGTCTTTAAAATATTCAATGCACAATACAAGTAAGAATTTGTGAATTATTAAATTTAAACCGAATGTTATGTAAAATGTAATTTTCCTATACTACACTTGGTAAATTGGATTTCACCTCCATTCCTTAATCAACGGAATGTGAATAATTGCGGGCTCTTGAATCATTTATTTGCCAAAACTTCCTGAACACACCACAGACTCACTCAGAGACACTCACCCATTCCCTTAATTGTCCTGTGCTATGATTTGTCTCCATTTATTCTTCTGTTCTCTCTCCATCTTGTCCGCTTTCCCCACTTGTGGTTAAGTCCCAAGAAACTTTGTCGGTTAACTGTGGGTCTTCTACTCTTATCTTAAGCACAAACCAAAACGCATTGACAGCCACTTGATGCTGTTGCCCATTTTGTAGCCCTTAAGCCAGCAACAGTTTTTGTCAATGCAGTTTATAGCCATCAAATCCTTTATGATTTACTAGTGTGTCCATTGTGTAACTTCCCACTCCTCCCGCCTCCCTCCCCTCTCAACGAGGCGTGACCCCCTTTAGCTGTCACATAAACCGATTAAACTTTGAGCAGCTTATGCATTTTGTATCCGTCAGCTATCTCGTATCTGGCAAATGTGCAGCACTAAGCACTAGGGACTCCTCCACTTCTCCAACTCCTTTGAGCTTAAATCGTTTCCATTAGTGACAAAATTATAGCTTTATCAAAATTAAATTTCATACTTTTCAAAAGCATTTGCGTTTTGGTTTTGCTTTCATTGTTCGTTGGAATTTTTCAATTATGCTTGCTTAGTGCCTGCTTGTGGGTTATTTATGCACAACAAAAAGTTTTATCTAATTGTTGAATATTTTCATTGCTCTCTGAAGCTTACGCTTTACTGACAATGTTGTTGTTGTTTTTAAGTAACTGGGATAATAATAATAAAGCAGAAAAAAGGGGCATGATTAATTTATCAAAAAGATTGAGAAGAGAACAACAAACAATAACAAAACTAAAGTGAAACATAAAAACTAGTAAAAGGAGAAAGAGTAATACGCTTTCAGAGTGTTTCAGCAATAGGGTCGAGCTTAAAAGGGCAAATCTAGTCTACAATTTAGTCTGCAACTTCGGTTTGGTTCCCCACATGGACTTCGGTTGGAAATTGTGGGCTCGAAATTATTATTCTTTTTGCAATACCCAAAGGAAATTCTCCTTTCTTTAAAGGTTTGTTATAAATGTGGTTCCCTTTAAAAGTAAATCGAACAAAATTTACATATTGTTAACGTATTAAGAAAACTTGTAAGACCCAGAAAATATTTTTAAATATTGGCAGCGGCAATCCTTGTTCTGTTAAGATTCAATCGACGAGCGACTGTTGGCCAAGGACTGGCAAGTTGGCGATGGCGAACGTTTCCGTATTGTTGACGAGTGATAACGATGACTACTACGGCCAGAGCCGTTCCAATGGTTTAAAAAGTGGCGCCATCTATTGCTGAACTTGGGTAATCTCTCAGCTAAAATTGTTCAAACTAAAATAAAATTGTGGAATGAAAATTATTTAAATAAATTGTAGGAGCTGCGAGAATATAGAAGCTGGTGACATGACATAAAGCCCACGGACATAAAGCCCATATGAAAAATTTCGATCACAACTTCGAAATATAACTCAACAATTTTCTGGGCCTTATTTCCGGACATAAGTCCGATTATTTTTGACAACAAAAGCACAGCGTAGACAATTTAACAAAGGGCTAAGGCTTAAATTAAGTTTTCAATGAGTCACCCCAAATCTTATGAATTGAAGAAAACCGCGAAAAGTCGACCGCGAAGAAAATTATGATAGATTATTCGTCGGCTAAAAATGTAAATAAACGACCACAGGCCGAATTTCGTTGACTATTTTTCGGCAGAACGGCAGGCTAGGGCCGTTGAAATGAACATGGAGACTAACAATATTTATTTTTTGTTAAAATTCCTTAATAAAATGGTTTACGCTTATATAAATCAATATTTTGTTTTATTAATAATTGGTTACAGGTATGTCTATATATAAATATGAAGTGTCTTTTTAATTTTAGTCCGACAAAATTGACACAAAAATTCAGTGCCATTTTGCTCACATTTCTTTTTTAAGTCTTCTGTAAATTCATTGCATGATTTTGCGTGATTACCTGGCATAAACAAATTTGATTGATGATGGTCGTCTGACTGTTGGTGACCACAAACTCCACATCTTCTTCATCAGATTCTTCATTTATAGACATGTCACCCAGTTGGTCTTCCATAATTAAATTTGCCGAACAAGACATCGCATTAAGAAATGTGTTTATACTTATACGTGTTGCATTCAGATCCTGAATGAACATTCTGGGACAATGTCGTCCATCAGGTAGTGACGCTCCGATTGAGGAACTTTGGTCCTAATAAGTTCAGTTATCGCTCTTGACAAAAACATTGTGTTCGAATACTTCTCTCCAATTATTGTTGTTTGATGAAACCTTTTATCACTTTGACTCTGGCACATTCCAAGTTCTTCGAGGTGATCTGCCACATTGAAAATTGAAATGAAATCCTTAGGGAATCTAAGTGCCTTCGGCATTGCTCCAATTTTCAACCTACGCAAGTGCCTCTCCATTCTAGGAAATGAGACATATTTGTCATCTTCATCATTTTTAGACATTCTTCATTAAATGCAAGTCGAACTCTGTGGTTTTGCAAAGTCGGCACAGCTAACGCATCTTTTATATTATTTTTAAGTTTAAATTCTGCAATTCTTGCTTCTTGACTAGGATGGGTATGTTCTGAGTATGAATTTCTTGTACACAGACCCCCATTAGCGGCACTATACGTCACAGATACATTGCAGCCATCTTCATAGCACACATACCACTTAACTTGTTCTCCTTGCTTGGTATCTACAGTTCAAATCTAAGATATATTTCGATGGGTACTACGACGAATTTTCATATGGGCCTTACCCAGATGTTGCTTTAGCAAGAAGTGGTGTGTTTCGGTGGCACCAGGCCTTTTTGGAGGGACGGGAAGAGGTCGCCGATGAAGACCGTACTGGAAGACCTTCGACTTTGACAAACACCGACAATGTGACTCGTGTGTCCAAAATCTGTGGTTCAATACATAGTGACGGAGCATTTGAACATGCGCAAGGTGTGCGCAAAGATGGTCCCAAAAGTAAACTTGAAAAATGACTTCTTGCTCAGTTACCTGACCAAGGCCGGCATCCCAACGCTTTCTCAGCCGCCCTACAGGCCAGATGTGGCCCCACACTTTTTTGTTTCCTCGCCTGAAAAGGCCGATGAAAGGCAAGCATTTTGAGACGACAGAGGGGATCCATGCAGCATGCACCGCGGCTCTCAAGGCTATTCCGAAGAATGCCTTCCGTGACGCCTTCAATGCTTGCAAATCGCGCAGGCAGAAAGTTTTTAAAGAATTGTAACGATTGGCTCAATAATTTTTTTTAATCGACTCAGCTCTATTACTTTCCGGACAAACCCTGTATGACTAAAAGTCAGTTCCAATCAAAGGTCAGTTTTGTAATTGTTACAGCAGTGGCGGCATCTATTTGTTAGTTCTGAAAATTAAGTAGTGGCGCCATCTATTGGTCAAGATATGACCAAAGGAAAGTTCGCTGCCACAGCGCAGCAGCAGCGCTGATAACGCAACTAGAGGTATTTAATTTTATTGCATATTTTGTAACTCAAAGAAGAAAAATAGATTTAATGTTTAATATGCACAATAGGGGGGTCGATTTTTTTTCGCCCAAAACGTATATCAAAAACGAAATCTACGGTTAATTCTAAGAAAATTTCACCAAGAAACCATGGGTCTAAAATGAATTCCTAGTCCGCGCAAATCGACTTCAAATATTTATATTACATTTTCCCAAAGAACAAGTTAGAAAATCTGTGAAGCCCGACTATAACATACCGTAGCGAAATTTTGGGTGTCATTGACACCGCGATCACTTTTTTTGGGTGGGCGAGGGAAACCTTACTTTTAGGTGAGGGTGAAAAACACGTAGGGTAGGTAGGTGCGCCGGTGATTGCAGAATAGCAGGGATACACAGCCAGATTTTATCCCAAAGGTACTTTTAACTAATTCATTTAATCTGCAGCTTATTTCAATGGACAATTAGGTTAGAAAACGTTAGCAAGCCGGCAGAAAAAACTAGAGAGGAGAGATAGCCAAAGCTAAAACCACGAGACTCGCCTATCGTCGTTGATCGATAACCAGAACCGCTGCCCGAAAGTACCGAATCCGGTTCCAAAGATCTAGTTCCCGGAATCAGGTCCTAAATTCGTTACATCACACAAAGTGATAAAGTATCAAAAATAGTTTCCGATGTGTTCCAGAAATCTAACTCAGTTCCGTGGTAAACGGTTCGCGGCCCAACATCAGCCGGGCTGGCGAAAACCCCGTAGCTTCATGTGGTGCGGACCGGTAGGCCCATAAGGCTAAGGGCAATAGCTGGTCCCAGTCACGTTGATCCAGTGCCACGAATTTTGCCAGATAATCGAGGAGCGTCCGATTGAATCGCTCTACCATGCCGTCTGATTGTGGGTGTAGGGGTGTAGTTCGAGTTTTCTCCACGTCCAGTAATCGAAGGCAGGCTTGAAACACTTCGGATTCAAAATTCCGTCCTTGGTCGGAGTGAAGCACGAAAGGTGCGCCAAATCGGCAGAAAACTTCTTGGACGAGTGCGCGGGCTACTGTCTCGGCCGTCTGGTTGGGGAGGGCCAGGCATTCGGGCCATTTGGTAAAATAGCACATCACTACAGCGATGTACCGATTTCCACGCGAGGTCGTAGGTAAAGGGCCCAGGATGTCGATAGCCATTCTTTCAAAAGGTGCCCCGATGGACGTAGGCTGCAGACGACCTACCGTGCGTTTGGAAGGGCCTTTGAGCTCCGCATTGGGGCATCGAGCGCACCATAATGCCACGTCCGCGCTTTGGCCAACCCAGTAGTACCGCTTTTTGGCCTTGGCCAATGTTTTCTTTACTCCAAAGTGGCCTCCTGTGGTAGAATTGTGCACACCACGGAGCGTCTCTTCTCGTAAAGAAAGTGGCACCAGGGTCACTGCGTTGTCTTCCTTATCCTTAAGGGTTAAAACGCCATTCGATATTGTCAGGCAGAATCGTGTGGAGCCATCCTTTTTTCGCACCAGGACTACGGGTGCGGCCCAAGGGCTTGTAGAGTGCCGAATTACTCCTCGTGACTCCATATCGGCGATCAGTCTCGCAACCTCGGCTTTATTTGAGAGTGCGAGCCGACGAGGGGGCTGCTTAATAGGACGCGCCTGGCCCGTGTCAATCGTGTGTTTGGTCAGGCGGGTGCGCCCTGTGTCGCCATCGTATTGGGAAAAGACCTGTTTGTGCCCTCGTAGCAGCTGTACAAACTTGGAACGAAGGTCTGCGGGTAGGTCTGGGGGTGGCAGCGCATCCCAATCAATTCCCGAATGTGCCTCCGTACTCTCGGAGGTAGGTGGTAGCACTTCTACCGATTCCAACTGGCCCAGGATTGATAGTGCTGGCAGTTGATGTGTTTGCGCGCTGAGGTTTAGCACGCGTAGGGTGGCGGTGCCACGCGTTGTATCTAGAAGACCGCTGCCCAGGACCAAGTCCGTTGGCAGTTGAGAGTGGCTTCCTCGTTCCAACATAGCGATGGATCTCGGTTCTTGCGCCTCACATCTAAATTGAATGTGAGTGTCACTATGGGGTGGAATGCTGACGCTGGCCGTAGTATACAGAAGGTTGAGAATTTCTGTTTTGGCGGCATGCAGCCGTGCCGATCCCCAAGCGAACCTGACTTCCAGCGTCTTGAGATCCACGTTTGCCTTATGGCGCAAAAGAAAGTCAATACCCAATAGACTGGGGGTATCGCCTTCCACCATTAAAAAGTTGTGCTGAAGTCTCCGGCCAGCGACATCCACGTACAGTGGCTGTGGCTGTGGCCACAAATTGCTCAGAGGAAGGGCCTTGTAACGTCACATGGCAAGGGGTGACGGGCACAGATTCCTTGAGGTCTCTGCGGTTCAGCAGCGAGACGGACGCGCCTGTGTCCACGATAAGGCGAACCAAACGTTGCTGTAAAAAGAGGAAACAATGTAGGTTCTGGTCACGGTTGGCGAGTGCATACGTAGCTTTGACAGGCGGGCGTTGTGGTCCCCCGGTGGACGTTCCATTGTGGAGCGTCGTCCTCCTTGTCGATGTTACCGGGAAAGCGGAAACAGGTTCAGGGCTGTGGAGCTGTGGCAAAATCGGAGGGAGAAAAGACTGGGAGAAAAGCTTCTTCGGAAGGAGGACAGGGTCTGTCGCTTGTTCGGTAGTTATGCTCATAACTTGAGAACCGCTCATCCGATCTTTATCATTTCTTTGGCAAATCGATACATATTGCTAATTACTAACTATCTCTAAAAGGTACGAATCATCTATCTACAAAACTGTGAGAGATATAACATTTTTTTCAAATCGCGGGGGCGGGAGGGGCGTGGCAAAAATTGAAAATAAACTTGATCTGCCTGCAGCTAAAAGAAGCATTTGTCCCATACATGTCAAACCTCTATCTCTTACCATCTCTAAGATCTGTTTGTTCATACGGACGGACGGACGGACAGACGGACGGAGGAACAGACGGACAGACGGACATGGCTATATCGACTCGGCTGTTGATGCTGATCAAGAATATATATACTTTATAGGGTCGGAAATGATTCCTTCTCATTGTTACATACTTTTGCACAAACTTATTATACTCTATGTACCTTTGGTACAGAGTATAAAAACGCGCGATATTTCGAAACATGAACTCAAGTGCCTAGTGTCCAAAAAAAACTCATGTATTCACATATTTAAAGCTTTACGCACATTTTCAAAAGGGTGGTCCCCGTCGACCACTCAAAGTCCATATTTGACCCTAATTGCAATTTACAAATGGATGCACACTTTGGTTGCATTTATTTCAGAATTGCGGCTTTCTCTCTCTCTCTCTCTTTTATTGTCCCCATTTAAATAATTTACTTATCTAACAGCATTGAGAGTATATCCAACTTCGTTATTCCCATTTTGCCTTATTTTAAGTTTTTTATTATTATTATTTTTTTTTTCTTTGAGCCTTGTTGTGCTCAGTGCCATTCGCTTAATTTATTATTCAATTAAAACGGCAAAAATAAACTTTAATCTCGATGCAGTCATCAGCAAGGCCCCAAAAGACATGTGTGATGGCAAAAACAAAAAAAATGTATAAAAGCAGGAAAATATAAATATGGAAAATCGTGAGCCAAGAAAAATTTTAGCTGTCGCTTTTTGTTCTGCATTTTGTTTGTAATCGATTAAAAGTGCATGTCAAACTGTGCGTGCGGGCTGCCGCAATTTTTTAATGGGCTGCTAAAAAAAAGAAGAAGAAAAATAATAAATAATAACAAAAAGTCTGAAAATGTGCGAAAGAAGAACAAAAAAAAAATTTTTAAGTGCAAAAAAAAAAGAAAATATGACAAAATTTACGAGCGCCGCTTGTGCCTCATATTTATACCATACCAGACTCCTTTCCGCCTCTCCTATCGCCTGGTGGCTTGTTTTTAGTGCTTTGGCACGTAATGGGGTCGTTCCACAAAGCCCCTACCCCTCTCCCCACGAACCCTTGTTTTGTGACTGGGTTTTCTTCTCAACGCTCGCCACTTGTATGCCATATGATGATGAGATGAGTAGGCGCCCACTAACTGCTAAGTGAATGCGAGGAGTTCCAGTCCCTTTTGCCTTCTGTTTGATGTGATATGAAGAACCGATTAACAGTGTTGAAGTGCTCCAGTCGTAGGTCCTGTCTTCTGTCTTCTTTTGGCCAAACCACGAAAGCAAATTACGTTGACGACGAGCATCATTTTCCACTTTATTGAATTACCCCCAAAAGCCGAGAGGCAAGCCAGAGCTTGGCCACAATGTGTGCGGGATTTTGGACGATTTCGTCTGCCAGATAAACAGAATTTCAATTTAAAATAATTTTTTTTTTTGGCTGCCTAAGCATAATTGTGGGGGTACGGGAACAACTGTGTTGGCTGTCAGCCTCAGGATGGCAATGTCTTTACTTAGCCTCAGACATAAAGAAGCTATCAGCAGGACGTTTATGGGGGCTCTTCTTAGTAGTTGGGTCTACCTAAACGCCAGTCACTCGCTTCTCCCCCGCTGATGCTGATGATGGCTTTCATTAGCCGCGTAAAAGTCGCTTTGTTTATGTTTGTTTTTTTTTTCGGTTGTTGTTAATGTTTTTGCGTCTGTTTGTTTGTCACATTTTTGATGAGCGCTAAACCACAACAACTCGGGTAGTCTGCTTTATATTTATATATATAATCATCATTGTTATGCGCATTTGAAGCACTTTCGCTAGACACCCAACTAGAGATGCTGTATCATCAGCAGCAACAGCAGCAGGAACGCAGCGGCACCGTGGTTGAAAAGGCAAATTATTGCTGACCATCTAGGAAGTGATGTTTAATAAGATTTCGAATCTATTATCATGATTAATGGTGTTTTCATTATAAGGCAATTGCATTAAGATAGCAAAAATAATTCGTTAGAAAACTCTTAAAAAACCAAAACAAAATATAAGTAAATTTAAAATTGGGAGGTCGAGTTTTTTAATTGGTGCTTATAAACGCAAAAACAGTTTTAAAATGCTTATTGCGCTTTTGCCCTTCAAAGCGTTGCAGATATATCCATTTAAGGATTTTAAGGATATCATTCGAACGTAAAAAATAAAGGAGATTGGATTAGAGAAAAAGGAGATAAGACCAACAAAAACACACACCAACACCTATTTTTTTGTAATCTGTAATTAAATTAAAGTTATCATTAAATTTTTTTGACTTACTTCACTTGAACTTGGGACCTCGAAGACTGACGCCTTAGACCACTCGACTATCAGCCATCGGCAAAACTTCGCTTCAGAATCATACTTAAGACTGTAAGCAGTTGGCATTTTGCCACACATTCGCTTAGAAAAGGTCGAGTTCGGGGGACCAAACTAACGTAGAAGCATATATTTTTATACTCTGTACCGAAGGGACATAGAGTATATTAAGTTTGTGCAAAAGAATGTAACAGGGAGAAGGAATCATTTCCGACCCTATAAAGTATATATATTCTTGATCAGCATTATCAGCCGAGTCGATATAGCCATGTCCGTCTGTCCGTCTGTCCGTCCGTCCGTATAAACAACCAGATCTTAGAGGTGGTAAAAGATAGAGGTTTGTATGGGACAAATGCTATATCTCTCACAGTTTTGTAGATAGATGATTCGTACCTTCTAGAGATAGTTAGTCATTATTAATATGTATCGATTTGCCGAAAAAATGATAAGGATCAGAAGAGCGGTTCTCAAGCTATGAGAAAATAAGTAAATCAGCCCCCTTCCCGCCTCTTTCTCACTTTTTTTTTATACCCTTGCAAAGGGTATTATAATTTTTTCCCAGAAGTTTGCAACGCATAGAAATATTCATTTCCGACCCTATAAACTATATATATTCTTGATCAGGGTGACTAGCTGAGTCGATTGGGGCTTGTCCGTCGCGTCCGTCTGTCTGTCTGTTTCTACGCAAACTAGTCTCTCAGTTTTAAAGCTATCGAGCTGAAACTTTGCACAGAGTCTTCTTTTTACTGCACACTGCTAATATGTCGGAACCGACCGGATCGGATGACTATATCTTATAGCTGCCATAGGAACTATCGGTCGAAAAGTGGGTTTTTTTTGAGAAAATTTCTTTTTGTTTTTAATGTTAACGTGTCTCCCTTCAGCGATTATTAATATTATACGCTTTTCACATAGATTTGGAAGTTATTGTCAAAATCGGATGACTATATCTTATAGCTGCCATGGGAACCATCGGTCGAAAAATGGGTTTTAATGAGAAAATTAATTTTTTTTTTTTAATGTTAACGTGTCTCACTTCAGCGATTATTAATATTATACGCTTTAACAAAGATTTGGAAGTTTTAGTCAAAATCGGATGACTATATCTTATAGCTGTCATAGGAACTATCGGTCGAAAAGTGGGTTTTATTGAGAAAAATTGTTTGTTTTAATGCTGGCGTTCCTAAACTCTAATGTATTAAAACATTTGCAAGGGTATAAAAACTTCGGACTCTTTGTAACGCACCTGCCCCAGTTTCGATCAACATCTGACCACATAGAGTATATATATTCTTGATCAGCATGACGAGCTGAGTTGATATAGCCGTCCCATCTGCCGTCTGCCCTGTCCGTCTGTCCGTCTGTTTCTATGCTATCTCCTCCGTCAGTTTTAAAGCTATCTCAACCAAACTTTGCACGAAGTCTTTTGGTACAAATACGCTGCACATTTGTCGGAACCGGCCGGATCGGATGACTATAGCATATAACTGCCATAGGAACGATCGGTTGAAAAAGTAGTTTTAGTGAGAAAAACTTTTTTGTTTTCAATGCTATCGCTCCCAACCCCCGTATTTATAAGTTTTCTATGATTTCACATAATTTCACCGAGATTTATCAAAATCGGACAACTATAGTATAGCTGCCATACAAAAGATAGGTCTGAAAAAAGTCTTAGTAAGAAAATCTTTTTTGTTTTCAATGCTATCGCTCCCACTTTGTACAGATCTATATTATATACTACCACACAATTTTGTCAAGTTTGATTTAAATCGGATGACTATATCAGCATATCAAACTGGCAGCATATATCATGCTCCAAGGGTATAAACGACAGGTACAGCCGGAGTTAGCTTCCCTCTATTTTTTTGTTTTAAGTGTTTCTAGCACTGTCATTGCCAAATTTTGAAAGTTTTAAACTGAATTTATTTTCTCACAGACTAAAGTCATTGACTAACTACTCTTATTGAAATTTAAGTTGAAGTTTAAATCTTGCACCAGAATAACTACACTAGATATTGGGGCCCAAAGAAAACATGTATTGTCCAAGAACAATTCAGGGCTTCAACAGAATGAAATTTTAAGGGAGAGGATGCACATTAAATTAAAAACTAAACTCGTAAAAGATTTGTATTAATTTTACTGGATTTAATTAAACTTCAATTTTTGTATGCGTAAGTTTTAATTTTGATTCTGCGAGTTAATGGGGTTAGCTTATGAACTAGGCCGGAAATTAAGACTATGGATATTTTTGGACTTTCAAACACAACGGTTTTGGAACCGGTTCAAAAGTAAGGGTTCACAGCCATATCTCAAGTTTTGAATTAGCTATAAAATTCAAAAATCGTCTATAGGTTGGTAAATATAGAGTTGGATATTCCAGTGGATTGGGCCCACTGTCGCCGTATCGAACCCATTAAAAATTGTTTCAACGCCATATCTCAAAAGGTGGTGTGAAGCAGCTCAATGTGCTAGCGCGCCATTCCTTACGTTGCTCGTTAAGTGAAGAAGGGTATTGGAATCCATTCCTAGTTAATATATTTATGTTTAAGACTCAACTTACTCAGTTTCATAAAAAACAATTTTACGTCTACCTACTTTTTCAAATCATTTGTACGAAACTAATAAATTACTTCACATCTCCGATCCCTACTCTACCGAAGCCCTAAAATTTGAGGAAACTGCTTAAATAATTTTATCCAAAGTCAATCAAATTATGTCCCCATTTACGTTTGAAATGTTCTTGAAAACGAAACCATATCAACTCAAAATCCAAGTTCTCAAAAACGGAACAATATCAACATATCACATTCAAGATTTAAATTATTGTGATCTCAAAAAATTGTTATTGAAAAGGAGAACATTGTACCATAAATGAACAATATCGTTACTCAGGAGAGTAGAACAATCGTAAAATTAACTTAGCAGAAAGCTAATGCTAATCGCAAAAATTGTTCTGAGCTGGCTTATACGGCCTATGCGCGCCATACTCCTACTTAAAGCAACAGCAAATTTATATGGAGCTCACTCTCTTTCTTTTCGAGCAAGGGTTTTGTTGTAGGCGGAGCTTACAGCGTGCGTATCTGGCTTCGTGGAGCGACAGCATTTTTAAATGTGTTCTCTCTTCTCGGTTTCTCAGAGCAGATGCTTTGTTGTTGGCTAACTGCGACTGGGTAATACACACATGACCAAAAACCGGTTTGCCATGGAGAGGGCGCCACTTGGACAAAGGCGCTAGTGTGCATAAGCTTCTGCTTTCAAAATCTCCTAACAAACATTAGAGGTTTTGAAACAAAACCAAATGAAATGTTCTGCTGTCACCAACATCCTTTGCTGTACTTTTAGTTGGAGTTTGGTTGGCGCTAACAGAGGTTTCTCTCCTGGCACCCCCGCTCTTTTCTATTTCTCGTAGTTGTTTTTGCTTCAAAAATATTTGGTGCATTTAAAGTTTTTGATGTTCAATCCGCTCGAGTTCCCTATTAAAGTTTCCTTTGGCATTAACACCCACTCTTCTGTCTTAGAGATCTCAGGTGTTCATACTGAAGTAATAGGTTGGACGGACAGATGCATGCCTATAATAATTTGATGCTGATCAAGATGATGTACCCTTTATATGAGAGAAAATATTTCCTTCTGCCTGTTACATACATTTTCCTTTTTCCTGTACCTTTAATGGATGTAATGATTGATGGGTGAGAAATTGGACCCCCCCCCCCCCCCCCCCCCCCCCCCCCCCCCCCCCCCCCCCCCCCCCCCCCCCCCCCCCCCCCCCCCCCCCCCCCCCCCCCCCCCCCCCCCCCCCCCCCCCCCCCCCCCCCCCCCCCCCCCCCCCCCCCCCCCCCCCCCCCCCCCCCCCCCCCCCCCCCCCCCCCCCCCCCCCCCCCCCCCCCCCCCCCCCCCCCCCCCCCCCCCCCCCCCCCCCCCCCCCCCCCCCCCCCCCCCCCCCCCCCCCCCCCCCCCCCCCCCCCCCCCCCCCCCCCCCCCCCCCCCCCCCCCCCCCCCCCCCCCCCCCCCCCCCCCCCCCCCCCCCCCCCCCCCCCCCCCCCCCCCCCCCCCCCCCCCCCCCAATATGACCCCACCAAGAATCAGTGCTAATAATCTAAATGTTGTCAAAAGAAATCTTATAATTTGTTTCTAGAAATTCAAATGCCATTTACAGAAGTGCTGTGGTCTTTTAACCTATTTATAAGTACGTGACAAGCAAACCACTGTGCCTCCCTCTTTCACATTCGCACACATTTTTGCCATTCAAGCTCTGCGTGCTTAAAAGAGCATTGCCCGCCGGCATTATGTTTTGTGTCAGCACTAAAAGCTGAACCAGCCGGTTGGGGCAAGGGGATGCCACGGAGAGAGCCGGGAATGTGGCAGCAGCCTGTGTAGACGGCGACGACGACGGCATTGCACGTAGCTTTGTGGGTTAGCAGGCCTTTCAATTCATCCTGCCTAAGTTGGCCATGTTGACTATGTCATTTGCTAATTTAGCACAAACTGTTCGGCGAGGCTGAATTGGCGGAATATGTCAACCGTGGTTCAACTTGCATTTGGCCAAAAAGGTCAACAAAAATCGGCAGCAGGAGATGAAGGGGAAAAGCAAACTAACATTAATTAAGCGGGCCAAACAGTTTCGACGACAACGATAGATGACACAACTAAGATGCGATAGCTGAGGGTTGTGGAAGGATGAATAGATGGATGGATGGATGAGAGGGCATTATTAATGCATACGCAAGTACAATAAAGGTCAATTGAATGGGGTCTGGAGGATGAAGGAACTGGGTCGCATGGAAGTGAAAGTGTATTTTGAAGGAGGAAAAATATGTTTGTTTGGTGAAATGGAGAGCATTTAAATGAATACAGCAAAAGGATTGGTCTGGAGGTTCTAACAAAAGAAGGATGCATTTGGAATACTTTGATTGCTACACGAAATCAACAGAAAGCATGAAATGTTCCAAACATGCCATGTTAGTGTGAAGTCAAGGTAAACAATAGGCAGTGATTGTTAAACAAACTTGTCGGACCAATTTTATGCTTAAGAATAACTAATTTTGGAATTACAGCAGACAAATCTATGTCAAAATTTAAATACTACACCCAAAAATAGAATCATCAAAATGCCAGAATTAAGTTCTTTTCAATACTCCAAATATCAAATTGATATTTTTGCAAGTATTAAGCAAATATTCGAGTTTATCAAACTGATATTAGCTTGTATCAGGTGGACACTTTTCTTTACTAATTTCTTAGGATCAATTTGATACCAGATCTTATCAATTTGATATTTCAATTGTCAAACTCTTAGTATCATTTTGAAACTAGCTTTTATCAATTTAATAGTTTTTCTTATCTAGTTGGTAGTATCAATTCAGTTCTCTACAAACTGATATTTAAATTAAAATATAAAATTTTAAAAACTTTTTTTTTTATCTTAGCAAATGTATTCTATTTACACTAAGAAATCATTGTTTCCTCAGAGTAACTGTAAAAGTGTGCCTAATGCTGTGGAACCCGTACATGTAGATCTTCACGCCTTCGCAGTGATTCTGAGTAAAATACCTCTCTGTTGCAGCTGTCTTCGTTTCGAACCTCTCACATTGTGCGTCATCTGGCAAAGCTCTGAAGCATCTGACATTGAGACTCTTTAGTATTAGGTTAATACAAAAAAATAATGATACTAGTTTCAGTTTCAATATCAATTTGAGACAAGTCGGATCAACATATCTCAATTTGAGACAACGCGTATCAAATTGATATTGATTTAGAGCGAAACTTAGTCGGTTCAATTCCGTTTGCCACTTGAATACCAAGCCCCATTTGATGATATATCAACTAAGTACCACATAATCGATCGATTCAAATACAAAAGTAATCAATTTGCAAAAATATACAAATTTGATTGACAAGATTAATGATTCCCCAATGTGATTTCCCAATTCGTGTGACCTGCATCGTTTGTTTTTTTTTGCGGTAGGGAGGTAGGTTTTAATGGGAGCCCGCTTCCTTCCCCCCAGAGTCGTGTCGATGAGGTTGACAAAGACTAACGTTTGCTCGTCGTCACACACTTTGACACATTGTTAGTCAAACAAAAGATTTTGCATGCTAATTTGATTCTCCGAACCGAAGCAGAAAAA
Organism: Lordiphosa stackelbergi; assembly: GCA_018904235.1. NCBI lineage: Eukaryota > Metazoa > Arthropoda > Insecta > Diptera > Drosophilidae > Lordiphosa > Lordiphosa stackelbergi. The sequence goes on from JAEIFU010000890.1 coordinate 57,908, forward strand.
CCAACACCAAATCAACGTAAGCCCATTTTTGGGAGGCCAACAAGCCAACAGGCAATAATAAAATTGTTGATGTTGATAAGGCCGGAGATGAGGCCGGAGGAAGCGGAGCGAGTCGAGGCCAAGTCATGACTCCTTGTAATTTTCATTGTTTTAGGACGAGGCTTGACTTCCTGTTTCTTTATTTCTATCGCTCTTTTGGCCCGTTTTTATTTTCTTTTCTTTTTGCGGAAGTGTCATTTTTCAGCTAAGAAGGGTTTAACTTTCGGTTTATGATGCTGCTCACGCCTGCCAAAGGCCACCAGCCCACACACACACATACACAGAAAGGCGCACTACCACAGCCGCACTCAAGATTTGTGCGGTAAATTTTGAGGTCTAAGCAAGTTTGCATGAAAAATGTATTTATAATATTATTAATATTAAGGTTGGCTGACGCTAAAGGCAACCTAATTATGGTCTGATAGGATTTCTGAGTAAGGCTCGTTAACCCGCAACATTTTGATAAGAGAAAGTAAAAAACACACGAAGGGAAAAATGAAAATCGAACCTAAGGCTTTTAAAGCCCCTAACTGGATTATATTAGCTTAATGGGGAACACATTTTCGTTCGTTGTATGTTTTAATTTGTAAACTGGGCGAACATATAAATCCATTAGCTGCAAAAAAAAAGAACTTGTGCCTAAGTGCTGTACATAAATTATGCACAAAAGTTCTTGGGACCCAGAACACAGAAAAAAATGGTCAACTTGAAAAGTTTTAAGCAAATCCTTGCAGTCCGAGTCAAGTCTCGGGAAACTAAATGAAAAAGTATTAATACATCTTTTTGCCACTGGCAGCATTGAAATTATTTTTCCTTGGGGAGTGTGAAAATTGTATACTCATACACACACACACACACACACACACCCACTCAGCCATACAAGCACACAAAAAGACATCAAAATGCTGTACCCTTTTTCTGAATAAGGCGACAAAATAAAAAGTTTTGCATCATATAAAAACCTTCCTGTGTTCCAGTCAACATTCTCGCTCAAGTTTCACATAAATTGTTGGAGAAAGTGTAACTTAATAAACCAATCGATTGATTTTAACTGTATAGTATGAAAATACTTTCGGTTGAATCAATATTCGTTGACCGTCAACAATATTTCCAAAGCGAATTTCTAAACTAGATATAATTGTTTTAATAAAAGTACCAAGAACTGGCTATGGAAGTGGTGAAGTTGGGTTATGGTTCAGTTCTGCCAGAATTTTAACAATTTGTTTAAAATAGTGCTATTGGATTCATTAAGCATATTTAGCTACCTAACTGGCTAATGCCAGGTTCTTAGAACTGCAGAAAATAAATTTGCTTCCAATCTGGTGGGGCGTGGAAAATATCGAAAATAAATTTGAAGTATATGGAGTATATATTCCATACTTGTCGAACATCTAAATCTTATCGTCTCTAAGGTCATATGGACAGACAGATAGATAGCGCACATGGCTTTGTCTATTGATGCTGAGATGGTAATTTGTGGCTGCTACATACATTTGCACAAGCTTTCGCATATACTCTGTGTATCTTTGGTACAGAGTATAAATATTCCATGTATTTTGCATAAATTAGGCATTTTATTATGTCGAACGGCTGCTACGTGCACAGCTGTTCTGCATAGAATTTAGCAAATGGCGAGCAACATTGAAATGCGCGAATGTCATGACTCTTTATGTAGATAAACTCTTAACGTATATTTCAGAGGCACCACAAGCATTTTCCACCAAAACTCGGCTTCCTATTATATCTATATGGTCAGAAATGTTTCCTTCTGCCTGTTACATACATTTGCGCGACTTAAGGGATGCCATAGATATACTTTATCTATCAAACCGAGGGGATTCTCCATGTGCAATAATTTTTCTTCGATTGTTTTTTTTTTTTTTTTTAGCTTGGATATTTCAGAACATCGGCCTAAAAAGGATTTTTTGAAATTTGAAATGCTTTAGAAGATAAAGGTTCCATTTCGGTTTTCAATTCATTTCGGTTTTCGGTATTCGATACGGTCCAAGTTTTTATTTCGGTATACCGGTACGTACCGATATAAGTTCTACTTATTTTTAATACTGAAAAAACAAAATTCTGGGATGAATCTAAATTGTTTTCTTCCTGTGTAATAAAACGAATTAAAATTCAACACAAATTGAATGGTTTCACATTTAAAGTAAAATTTTATGGACTTCATATTCTGTATTTTTTTACGTATTTAATATGAAAGAACTAAATATTGCTTTATATGCTCATAAATATAATGTTATGTATTATTAGTTTTTCGAATTTAGCTTTGAGTTTTATACTTCCACTAATATAATTCTGGGAACTTTGTGGAGGATTCTGACCACCAGTTATGAACGTTTTAATGTTTTCAAAAATTTGTAAGTGCGATTTGCGATTTTGCTAGAGGAATGTGTTTATATTTCCAATTCGCAGTGCATCCAAATGCACAAACTTACTATATGCTCTGTGCTCCTTCCTGCAAAGTATGAAATCAAATCAACAGTTGCACGGGATTTCCTAGAGCACAAAAAATGACCTGTCAAAGTAGGTAAACGTTTACCCTCTTAAAAAATTCTCATTGTGACATTGCGAAAAGTGAAAACTAACTCGATATGTCCCATACATGTCAAACCTGTATCTCATATCATGTTGAGATGTGTTTATTCATGCGGACAGACACACGGACAGAAAGACAGACATGGCTATATTAACACGGCTGTTGATGCCGACAGTTTATTTCGGTTAAAGGTTCCGGTTTCGGTTCCGGTATTGCCGAGAACCAATATTTTTAGAACCGAAAAGCCCGAAAAGAACCTATCTGTTGTACCTGTACGGTTTCGGTTCTGAGTGCAACCACTAGTCTGCGCAACAAGCAGTTAGATTTTGCGTATTTTTTACTTAATTTGGCTGAATTGATAGCTTCAAATAAAAAAAATTCTGGCTACGCAAAACTTTTGTTTAGAGAAATAGAAAATTGCGAGAGCAGTCTCTTTGAAGATAATGCATTCCTATGTATGTGGCATTTTCTTAGACCCTTGTTATAATGTCGTGCTAACCTATGAACAGAACAGTACATGTGTAACTGCTTTGACTGATATATATATATTGTGTTCAATTGCAAATAAATGAGGATAGCAGATCGGACCCAACTACTTTGTCTGAAACTAGAGATGAAGCCGATTCTATGACAAGAAACCGGACAATACAAATAGTTTAGTATTTTCACAAATCAGTTTAATCAATCAAGGATTCCTGTGCTTCAAACGTTTTGTTTTGAGGAGAAACTATTTTGTATCCCCTTTACCTTTATTTTATTAAACAAGTAAGAGTGTTGCGGTCGAGTGCCCCCACAGCAAAATACCCTGTTCCAAGTAATGTGGTTCCTATAGCTTTGAACTTCTTTTATTTTAAAATTTATTTAAATAAATGGGGAGGCGCACTTGCATATCTTCGGTGTTTTTGCTCAGATCTTATAGTGGTATACAGAATTGACAGATATTGGGCCTTACTGAATATATATTAAGTCACTAGGTTCAAGCTTAAAAATTGTATCTCTGACAGTTTTTCGCGGCTAGAAGAAGGAGGAGGAGAAATTTACCAAATCTGATGCAAACTTGATCTGGGTACAGTATACACCTACATACATGCGAAAATTTGTGGCTCTATCTGTTGCAGTCTCTGACTCGACTCGGCTGTTGATGCTGATCAAGAATATGTATACTTTATGGGGTCGGAGGTGCTTCCTTCTGGCTGTTACATACATTTGCACAACTTCATGATCCCCTTTTTCCCATTTTTAATGAGAACAGGGTATAACGAGAGCGTAAGTTAAAGTCGGCTCTAACCGACTTCGATATACCCGTTACTCATGAAAAAACATGTTTAACAGTGTTCCCGCTTTCCTTAGTGTGACCATCCAAAAAGCATGCAACATTTTTTTAGGGTGGTACCGTGGAGGGCTTAGTTCACTTTTTTTGCTTATAACTTGAGAACCGTTCATCCGATCTTTATCATTCTTTCGGCAAATCGATTCTTTCTTTAAAACTGTAGGAAATATAACCTTTTTCATAATTGCAGGGGCGGGAGGAGGCGTTGCCAAAATTTGAAACAAACTTGATCTGCGTGCAGATAAAAGAAGCATTTGTCCCATACATGTCAAATCTCTATCTCTTACCATCTCTGAGATCTAGGTGTTCATACAGACAGACGGACGGACGGACGGACGGACGGACGGACGGACAGACGGACAAGGCTGAATCGACTCGGCTGTTGATGCTGATCAAGAATATATATACTTTATATGGTCGGAAATAATTGCACATTTGCACGACTTTAGTATACCCTTTTTACTCTACGAGTAACGGGTATAAAAAGGTGTGTGTCGTTAACACTCACAAGGCTTTGATGTGAAACATGATGCTAAGTTTAAGAGCTTATTTTCAAAATCACAAGATCTCCCAATGGTATATACATAAATCAGCACGGGCACTCTTTCGAAAGAAGAAAACCAACAGGGAGTAGAAATACCAACAACAAGATTACTTGCTGCAGTCATTTGCAGATCCCACCCAGGTCCCACCCAAATCCCGCCTAGATCCCTCCCAGATCCCATCCAGATCCCAGCCAAAACCCACACAGATTAAACCAACATCCCTCCCACCCACCCAGGTCACGCTTAGTTCCCATCCAGATCCCGACCTGATCCCATCTAGATCCCACCCAGATCCCTTCTAGATACCACTCAGATCTCGCCCGGATCTCACCCAAATCCCCCCCAGATCCCACCCGTATCGCAACTAGATCCCACCCACATCCCTCGCAGAACCCGCCCAGATCCCTTGCAGGACCCACCTAGATCCCACCCAGATCACACCCAGATCACACAATGATCCCACCCAGATTCTTCGTAGATACCACTTAGATCCCGCCCAGATCCCGCCAAGATCCCACCCAGATCTTTCCCAGAACCCACCCAGATCCCATCTTTTCGTTGTATGTATGTGTTTGCCAGGATACTCCACAAAACAACAACTCAAAATATGAACGACGTTATTTTACTCTTACTTAAATCTTCCGTACCGAAATTAAAGATGTTTCACATCAAAAATATTTCAAGCTATTCTAATTTTAATTTAAATGACTTTGCAAAATGTGTCTGTTAGCGTTGCAATTATATCTTCTCCGCGTGCAATGTATAAAGGATTGTGGGGAAGCCGTTCATTTGATTTAACTCTCTTTGATATTATCGGAAAGTACTACTCCTTAACTTTGAAATAAACTATCCCAAACATTCTATGATTTTCTTTTAAATAAGTTATACAACTCTTTCATACATGTGTACAATTCAATACATGTGTTCAAACCCAGCAAACATTTTTTATCGCAGAAGATAAGAATGTGATTCTTTCAGTAGGAATCGCGCTTATCGCATTCTCATCTTTCTTCGGAAAAAAATGTGCCACTCTGCGACATTTCTTGGAGGAGGGAAAGCGTTTCTTCTGGGAGATACGAAAAAGTCTCTTCTCCGGGATAATTCCACACAAGCAAAATGCAAATTTTTGCGCACTACTCGCCCTCAACTATTTTGTTATTCCGAAAAACAACGAAAAAACTATCTTATGTTTAAATTACACGAGAAACTTATATTTACTCTGCTGGGACTCGAACTCGGTTTCCTTGGACTGAAAAAACACGATGGGACTGACGATTTAGACGACTGTGCTACGCCGCGCATCTAAGGCTATGCAATTAAATGGTTACTTGTATTGAATCTGTCTGAAAGCATACACCCATAAATGCTTGCTTGTTATTCTAAAGCTCTCTGTGACTCTGCCAATATAAATAGCGTTGATACCACATTTCGCTAATTTATTAGTTTTTTGTTAAAAATGCAACACCTTATGTGTTTTGTTTTTGTAAATCGCCAAACTATCAGCAGACTCTCACCTCAAACTATCGCAAAGCTCACTTTTTGACGAGAAAGATAAGAAAAACAATGAATTATAATGTTTAGTCCTGATTAAAACAAAAGATAGATGGGTGGTAAATCTGACATTTGAACTTAAATATTTCTTTGGTTTAATTGATATAGAAAAAAAGTTTTGCAAATCTAGAGATTGTGCTTATCGGAACATCTCTCCAAACAAGCCAAGTCATTTATACTGTTTTATCTTCGAGGGTGTTGATGCCGTTTCGCATATTGTTGTGTATTTACTACAATGCAAAGTGCTGAAAAACTAAAATGTAAACCCTGCGGGAATATGATACCTATTATCTACCCTAGACAGGAGAACAATTCACCCGTTTGCTGGCACAACAAACAAAAAACAACAACAACCAAGAAAAAACTTTTTCCAGCAACAAATTAAATTTTGTGGCTTAAAGTGGCAGACGTAGCGGGAAGGGGGAAGCATATGTATATGTTTAATCAGCAAAGTAAACCCAGGGTGGTGTCCAGCTCCTCCCCTGGTAAATAAAAGTTGGCCTTTTTTTGACACAAACCCATGCACACACTCACACTTACACTTTAACATGTTGTATACATATATAATTTGAGTGCACTATAAAGTTGGTAAAGTCAATGACCAGTTAAGTCAACAAACATGGGCATATGGCAAACAGATGGAAGGGATTTTCATGCTGCGTCCAGTTGCCTATTTGCATTTGTATGCCACTTTTATTTTAATATAGCATTTTAAAGAACATAAATCCAAAAATATGGCACAAACACCTGCATATCAAGGGTATATGAATGCGTTGTGCGACACTGACATTAAAAAGATGGGCGGCAAAAAAAAATGGAGAAAAAGCAAAAGGACAAGCAAGAAAAAGCTGTGAAAACTTTTAACGCTTGACTGGCGCAAATATGAAAACCACAATAAAAAAAACACGAAAAATCAGAAAAGTTTTCAGTTGTAACACAGCGAAGCTTATATACTCTTAAAGTAGTTGAAGTATTGTGAAAAAAAGATTTTGTAACTAAGGTGGGAGGAAAAACGGGTTGTAAGAAAGTAAAATTGAAGAAGTTTTCTTATAAGATTGAATAAGAAAGGAAATTGAAACTCAATCAGTTTACAAAGGTATTGATAGTAGAAGGAGAGTTAGAAGATAAAAGAAAAACAGGTAAGAGCGTGTCCAGTGGAACGGGTCCTAAGCCATCTCTGAACTACTTCATCGACCGCTGGCCAGCGAATGAAAAGGTGTTTGCTCTCTTGGCACAAGTCTCGGCATGCGTTCGGCTCGGGTCGGTGTGAACGCAAAATGTGCTCGACCCCTGGAATAGAGTAAAAGAGAGAGAGAAAGGATGGAAGAAGAAAGTAAATGACAAAATGAATTAAAAATGAAATACAAGAAAAAAAGAAACGAATTAGAAAATTTAAATAAAGGTAGAACAAATAAATAATAAATAAGTAAAAGGGATTAAAAAAGAAATGTAAATTCAAGCCTTATGAGAAATGAAAGAAGTATGATTGAAACGGAAAGTCTAGTAAGAGTCTAGTAAGGTTGAAAACTAGAATGGAAGAAGACAATAAATGTCTTTGAAAGAAAGATAGAATGCAGTAAGGAAGAAGAAAGAAGGGATTAAAAAAAGGAAAGAAGGAATAAGAAGGTAGAAGAATGAAGGCAGGACTGAAAGCAGAAAGAAGTTCGGCTGGGGTATCTTACAAATACCTTTCGGTGTTGTTAAACCTTCCACTTTAATTCCTTAGACTGATGGCTTATGGAATTTAAAATATTTGTTGAATTTTTCAATTTGCTAACTTCCTTCATCTGTGTCATGTTTTGACACTCTCCTTTCCCTTTTGGTGTCATTCTATTACCGTATTTGGTACAACTATTTGCATTTTTTTTTTTGCTGTTGTTGTCCCGCATTCTAAAGTGGTAGTTTCCTTTGCATTACAAATATGATGCTAAAATGCTAATACCCTCTTTAGGAGCACGGGAAAATACAGCCAACCAAAAATATACTTTTCAGCAATATATTTTTGCGCCAAGTAAGTGGAAAAGAGATAGAGAAGATGGCGGGCATCCCAGGACAGACTACTAGGATGTCTTTATGTATTGCTTATGTAGCTGCTCTGCCACACAATGTTGTTAAATTTTATGTTTCCACAGGTGATGAGGTTGCTCCTTCACTTCCGTTGCAGCTCCCCGCTGGCTCTTTAAGCTCTGTTGCACGTTTTGATTGATGTTCGCTGCTCCTTTCGGGTGGCGCTTCCTGTTTTTCTTCACACTTGCTTACAATCAATTTAAATGCGCCGCTGTGCATTGTAAAAAAATTCTGCTTGTCGACTGAAATCGTTATGTGAAACCATAAAACTGGAACAGGCGGAACTTTTGTTACTGCATTCGAACACTTGGATGCAAAATGATGCAAGTTTTGCCCTCTTTGTTTGTATTTTAGTGTTTGCTTAACTTCCATCATTTATCATTTTTATAGCTCCTGCCTGGGACATTGAACTAATCTAAAAGATAACATCGGTAGAAAAATGGAGAAATAGTCGAAACGACATATTCTTCCTGTAAAAGCACATAAATCAATCATGAGATAGAGATGGAGAGAGAGAGGAAAGACTAGGCTTTTTGAAATTGTCATTGGCTTTTCAAATAATGAATGAATGTCAGCGTAGGCTTTTTGTCCAATCATTTACTGCTGATGATTCAACAATTTTGCACTTGACAAACAAATTTTGGAATCTCAATGGACCAAGTAAATTGGTTTATATTTACTAAAGAAAATTGCTCACATAAAATAGAATAACAAAAAAAGTTTCTCTCAATTTATATTTATATTTCAAAATCAAATTTATATTTATTAAAAAGGTGAACGCTATGTGCGTTTGGGTGACTCGAATGAACTTAAAATGTTCAACAAATTTGTTCTTATTAAACTTTGAAGAGGGTCAGAAAACTTCTGAGTTTCACAGACAACGGCTGTCACATCTTATTTACTCGGAGAAAAGTTTTTGGCAATATTTTTAAAGCATAATGAAATATTTTTTGTAATTACCAAAAGTAGATCCAACACTGATATAGTGGTTTATTTTATTTTGTGTTAATATTTAATAATAACAATTAACAAATGATTGCTTTGATCTTAAAATTTGGTTAGTAAAATGGTGTTAAATATGTGGAATAAAGTCGGTGGTAATGGCTAGATTATTGTTATCCTAATTATGTATGCTCTTTCACTTAAAATACTTTGCTGATATTTGTCCTCTATATTTGAGGTCATCCCGAAAGTTTTGTGAGAATTTTTCCTTTTTTTTTTTTTTCCCCCTTTTTTTTTTTTTTTTTTTTTAAACTTTGTTTTTTTTGGGGTTTTTTTTTTTTTTTTTCTTTTGGTTACGAAAATAAAAAAAAATTGGGTTTTTTCCCCACCCCCATTATTTTTAATTTGGTTTTTTTTTTTTTCTCCTCCCCTTTTGGTTTTTATTTTTTTTTTGTGTTTTTTTTTTTTTTTTTTTTTATCAGAGATCAAAACCGAAACGATTAACGGTTTGGGTTACGGATACTGTTTTGGCCGATCGTTTTTTACCGGTTACGATTATATTACGGTTGTACGGTCTTATTAACCTCATTCTGTTTCGGGTTTGGGTTACGGTTACGGTTATTAGTATAAAATATCAATTTGACAATTCATGCAGACAAAAGTGGGGATTCATTATAAATTACTTATTTGTGTGGGTGCTAGCAAAACTTTTGATAATTTAAAAAGATCAGGAAATATTGTTTCATTTTGTCCCACCGTTCCAATATGTGCACTCTGCCAAGCCATATTTTTTCTTTTAGAAACATATTTTTAATGAAGACGTCCGATTATTTTTAATTAGAACTGTTGGAAATTTCCGACCAACTTGGATTTGGACTGTTTTTCCCTGATAATTCAATCAAATTATGGTTATCCAACAATTTAATACAGTTAATTTTCTGCTCGGCAGATAAAGACACATTATATCTCGGATCAAGAAATATTGCACATAGGTAAGCATCATTCTCGAACAGACTTGGTTCTCTAAATTCGAGTTGTTTTTGATTTCAAATTAACATTGAATCCAGATAGAACCTAAGGTTACAGAAAAAATCAGAATTAGCTGATGCCAAATTTGAGCCGAAGTCGTACATTTTTGAATCGGCTAAACTAGCCAGCATCCAGTGTAATATCACAACATATGTATATGGGAAGATGAGGAGGGTAAAGATTTTGGTTAGCTGCACTCACTCTTTCTCGTTCGCTCTCTTTTCTTTGTGGCCGTCAGCAATAGTGCGGCGCAATGTATGCATGTAAAATGTTCATTGTGCATACATCAAATTTACTTCAGAGCCGGCCATGCATAACTGAGTGTCAGAGAGAGAAGGGCATATTTTTCTGTCCTCTCCATTTGGCTTGCCCAGGTCTAGACCAGAGCCGGCCAGCCATAGCTACCAGGGGCCGAAGTCACTCATGTTTTTATGCAAACGCGAACTTATGGTTGTGTGAATCGGTGAACACTGAATTGCATGAAAGTTGTAGGCTGTAGTCTGGAGAGAGCTCGCTTGCTCACTAACACAAGCACACTTTTCTGTCCTCTACATTATCCCGGCACTGATTTACGTTTATCGAAATTTTTAGTAGTATTGGAAAACCGAAATTAACCCTTATATTTGTTTCTGTTTCGGTTTTGATAACCGGTTATGGTAATAAAGGTTATAGGGTTACGGTTAAAAGAAAAAAATTTTTTTCGGTTACGGTTTCGGTTACAAATTTTAAAGTGTTTTTAGCGGTTTAGGGTTACGGTTTCGGTTACGGTTTTAATCTCTGATTTTTATAAAATCAAGATTGAAAAATCTCCAAAACAAGATTTAACATTCCTGAACTTATCAACCCAACTACTGTTTTATGAAAAGCTTCAATTCAAAATCGATTGATATAAATATAAAGATTTATTTTGAAAAAAAAAAAACAAAAATAACAAAAAAACAATATTTGCTACATAAAACCCTCTCCTACTTAGACTCGAACCACGACCTCGTCAGTTCTAAGGCTCTGTTAAAGCATCTACATCGTCAAGATTTCTGCCAGCTAAGATCTTATAATGCGACTGGTGGCGCCTAAGAAGTGACTGGCGATGGCGCAGCGAGTTAAGATGCCATACCGTGGTTTCAGTCATTTGAGGGGGTACTGAGTCACAGTCCCAGTAGGGAAGATTAAAACAGAAAGAAACAAAGCCTCAAATTTTGCTTATTCATAACAGTGTTGCCAGAACTTCAGAGACAAAAATAGCTGGAATTAACAAAAAAATAGCTAGAAATAGCTACAAAAAGAAGTTGCAAAATATAATTATTTTTTTTTAAATTTCTTGTAATTACAATTATAATCGAAACAAAAACTTTCAAAACAATATTTTTCAGTTCTTAAAATCAACAACTACTTATTTTACTATCTTTTAAGGATTTCAAGACCAAAGCCCCGTGCGGAGAACGACGAAAAATTCGTTTCGATACAGTATTTCACATAAATAGAAACACTTTCTAACAGCACATGAGCATTAAAGCAAAGCCAAGGTGTTTCTAATTATATGAAATACTAAATCGAAACGAATTTTTCGTCGTTTTCCGTACGGGGCTTAACCAAAACATAAATAATGACCATAAATAATGATTAGACAGGCCAACAAAATGACCACTTTTGTAAGGTCCTGCCTTATTTGTATTAAATTCTCATCCCGCTTTGTACACTAATTCCAAAACTGGTCTCGGCTTTTCTCCGGCAGCTCTTGTTTTCAAGATATCGCGAAAAATCTATTTTGCAATATTTTTGGCTATTAAAAAAATTATGGAGGTTACACCGAGCAAAAAAATCTGTATTTATACATATTAGCAGCCCTAAAAAATCATAGTAGCAGCATCAGCAAACCCAAACGCACCCAAATTGGCCTTTGAAGAGTAATTTTCATCAGATTATAGCAAATTTTTCAAACTTAATTGTCGTAAACAAGCCATTTGGGGTGTTTGAATTTTAATTAAAACCACTTTAGCATGTAGCCCAATGGTTCTTCTTCTTATTTCACAAATTTTATTCCATTTAAATCTTCTCGATGGATAAAGTTACAGGCTGTTAATCCCGAAATAATGAACTAAAATTTATGGCAGAATAACTAGATTGATGCACAAAGTGTTTATAGGAAATATTAAAAGACTACGTGATCTAACATAACCCTTAAATTAATTGTCAAGCAAATGTACAATAACATTCAATCAGTACTAGATTAAAACAATTTTCCCATGTTTCGATGTGCTGTGCATAGCTTGGCGTACTCCTTGGAAGTCTGAATAGCTATTTTAGAAAATAGCGCTCAAGTTTTTCCAATCCTTAAACGAAATATAGCCCCATATTTGAGCAGCGTAAAACATTGTGGCTTTGGACATTGATGTGAAGTATATTTATTTAACACTATGATCCACTTCTTGCTTACCTAGCAGTGATTTAAAGCATGAGTTGATTGCCATCATTGAGTCGGTTAGTTTTTCGTGCAAGTGTTTTTTATTTTGAGCTGTAAATTCTGCTTAATTACCAATGCAATGTACTTTTAGTGTAAAACTTTCTCCACAACCTGCCCGATCTAATGCCAGTATTCTGTTGTTGCCTTTCGCCCTTATTTTGGAGTCCTTTTGGTGATTCTGCCATATTGACCATATCATCTGCGTACATCAGAGCATTTTTGATTCCTCCTGGAAGAAAAAGAACTTTATAGTCTATATACAATGTGAACAGAAGTGGACAGACCTGCTTGCTTCCAGGTTTGTTTTCAAACCGTTTAAATTGCAGTTTACTGTCCCAAACTGCTCGAGTTTAGCTTTTGGATAATTCTGCAAACTTTTGATGATATTGGGTAGGTGAAATGTAGTCAGATATTTTTCCACCAGCTTAAATGTGGAAAGCGAGTCTCAGTCAGCTCTTTCTAAATTTGGCCTTTCTGGTGCATAATGATTTATTCATTTTAAATTTTGGTGTTAAATTGAAACCTGCATCTGTCAAGCCCTTAATATTTTAAAATATTCCATTGTTCCAACTCGTTTCGTTCTAGTTTTGGCTATTTTAAAATGCCAGCCTGTCACATGGTTCTTATTTGGTCATCAGCCACAGCACTTTATCGCCAGAGTGGTGTAAAATGGTTATTGCCAATTTGTGGAAACAAATTTCTCTCTATTACAATTAAAAATTCGGGTTGATTAGATTTGTGTCAGTTTGCGGCTTTAAATTATTATTTAATTTATATCCCAGAGATGTCTCTCGGTCGCGGTATGCTTGGCTGGGGGGCAATTGAAACTGCACGCAATTGAACAGCAAATTGAATTATGCATTGCATATGCTGCTGCTCGGTTCTTGTGTGTTTGTTGGTTTAGGGTAAACAAATTGATTTTGATTTGATTTATTTATTGACTCTGTTCTCTCTCCCTCTCTCTGAACGTTCCGATATGCTCCAGTCTTATTGCGGCGAGTGAAATGGAAGAGATGATGAAGACGATGGCTACAAATGGTTCCTAGACGAACCGAAATAACCGAGACCCCCGCACACGCTCAGACAACACGACACGACACACAACTATTGCCACATTCCACTAGGAGGCGGAGGAGGAGGAGCCATGGTTATCCAGTGTACATGCGATTGCCAGTGTAGTGATAGTCGAGATAACCGCAGCGGAAGAAGAAGCTTCATCTCCTGCCTGCCAGCCTCAGCCACTGGACGAGCTGGTGGCGATGATATGGAGCATAGGATTCCTTACTATCGACGTTTATCGAATACCACCTCCTCCTCAGCTCTATACGGGAGTTGTCCCCAGTTGGTAGTGCCAGGACAAGGACAATACTCGAGTCTATTACGGCCCAAGCACAGGAGTCCCGTGCTGTGCAATAAATGTGCGCTGTGACGAAGATACAATCTGAGCTGTGAGCATCCCACAAAAACCATTGGAGAGGACGAACCCCCTCTGACCCCACGACGATATCTGTGCCACGAGTGTCGTTTTAATAATCAACCCCTAGCCTGGTGGGTCTCCTGCCCGCGTCTCTCCAATCTAACGAGTGAACACCAGCAGCAGCAGCAGCAACAAACGTCAACCAAAATGCAATCCTCACATCATGGGACATGTCCCAGCCTGCCGCGCTTCCCTTTGGCTGCAGCTGCAGCCAAACGGCATTGTGACAATTTTGGCAGCTATGCCACATTGCCCTCCATTGAGCAACAACAGCAACAGCAGCAGCAGATGCATCCTTCGACTTGCAGTCGTCATTGTAATACAGTAACTGCGGCTTCTACACCACCTCGCTGGTATGGCCCCAATCCCAGTGCCCATCCACATTTGAATGGCTGTTGTTACATGTACCAGCCAGCCCCGGCCCCAGTGCCAACTCCGCTGGCGCCTTCGTATGCGCCACAGTATTGCCTATGCGATAATTGGTATCACCAGCAGCAACATCAGCAGCAACAGCAGCCACATCAACCACAGCATCTGGCACAAAGGTCCAAGCCACTCATCCCTAATGGTGGCTGTTACTTTGGTGAGTAATTGTAATGAGGCCAATGACTATTAAACAATTAGATGCCAATTTTTGCCCAAAGGCACTGAAAAAATTAAACAGAATTATTCTGGAACTTGTCGTCTTCCGATATATTAATGTCTTTCTTAATCTCCCCTTGTGGACAACGATTCAACTAAAGAATCCCTTAATATAATTTTGAACTTAACTAAACTGAAGGTTCGGCTCGGAGTTTCAGTATTGCCGTTCGGTTAAGATTTTGTCTGACTTTTGACTTTCTTTGTAACGATTTATATATAAAATGCAAGTGTTTGGCGTTTCAATTGATTTCATTTGATCTCACTAAATATTTAAATTTCACCTGGAATCTAAGCGTCTCTTTACTGCAATTGTGGTTCTAGTGGATCAATTGTTTGAAGCCTTTTTTAAAAATGTTCAAAGCACTGCCAAAAAATTGGCAATGTGCAGCAAAAAAGTTGATGCTTTGAAACGCCATTTCAATCCAAAGAATATTCTGATAATAGTTCCACCAGCACAGCAAACTTTGAGAAATATTTGTATTTGTTTTTATTTTGCAGGTATTTTTTCTTTTACGTAAGCAGGTACAAAGGCTGGGATTGGCTTCATTTTTAACTACCCTACTGCCAACATTCTCCCTTTTCAACCCCCCTGTCATTGTCTTAAAATAAAAAACGAAATGAGGGGGCGATGAATGATATGTGTTCCAAACGGTTCTCAATTTGGCATAAAATCTTTTGAAATGTGGCAGGTTTTTTTGTTTATTGTTTTCGTCAGTTTGACGGCAACATGGGGGAAAAAAAGTGACACAGAACTCAATCTCTTAACAGGAATGAATAAATTAGTAATTAGGAGCACAGTAAGAAGTTCTGCTGGGAGTGCACAACTTGCAAACCCAAAGTTAACTAGAATTTTGTTTTGAAGATGAAACAAAGTTTTTAAATTAATGTTACTCTGTACCAAAGGTAAGCAGAGTATATTGAGTTTGTGCAAAAAGTATGTAACGGGGAGAAAAAATCTTTTCCGACCTTTTAAAGTATAGATATTCTTGATCAGCATCAATTGTTAACAATAATAAAGTTTAAATTTTACGAAAAAAGCTAATAAAATGTCTGCATAAAATTCACAATGCGACGTTTTAGTACAGTTTTAATATTTCTTGAAAATGAACTAGTGTGACCGAAAATCTTTAAGATCCAAAAGTGTAGAGATGATACAATAAATCAATTGATATCAATACTTGGGCGCGAAAAAAATCACGTTCGAAAAGTACCTAGTACGGAGGGTATTGACAAGGTAAACGAAAATTAAGATCTAGGTAGGGTAAAAGGTACTCGAATTTTAAAATACCGAGGTAAGGTAAAAGATGAACATAATTTGAATCCAGGTATGTACCTAGGTATTTGCACTGAAGATATTACAGTCGGGCTTGACCGACTTTCTTCCTTTGTTTTTGATTTAATTTTCAATAAACAAACGCTTAAAATAACAGTCCTTTAAAATAAACAAGTGAATCAAAAACTACATTAATTTGATCATCTACATTGGAGTGTCAAAAGATTTCATTCTTGGAGTTGCAATGAGTAAATTTATTTGTACTGGCAGAAACAATGGCGACAATGAGAGTTACCTCAACAGTCCAAACGTAAAACCACTAGCTTCAGTAATATGTTTACTCCATTAAAATTGTGTTAAAAGGTACGATGGATAAGTTTAAAGTAGGGTTGCCGATATATTTATCAAAATATCGATTAAATCTAAAACGAAAATTTTCAATTCCACAAAACATCGATATATTGAAATTTTATTATTTTCTATAGCCTAAGAAAACTGAAAAGTTGTGCAAGAACGTCTTCACCTTAAGACTACTAACGACCATTTCTAGTGGCCGTTTAATCTGATCTTTCTAATAAGATAAGTTTTAGTTTTAAATAACTTGGTTTTCAAAAATAGACTATATATATTTTCAAAGTACATTTACAATGTGAACTTATCTTTTTGTTTAGCCCTTAAAGTCCTATACTCAGATGAAATAAAAATTTAGTTAGGCACATTACTTACTTCGTATAAGTTAAAATGCTGTTCAAAATTGTTCTGATTTTAAAGCTGTTCAAATTGATTCAATTTATGTGAAATATTGTGCCGAACTAAATTTGTAATCTTATGTGAGTAAAGCTTTGCTTACTAAAAATGATCAAGTGACAAATTTATTCTACATTTAGATGTATATACTGTATGTATCTCTATACCAAAAGTAGTTCCGCAAAGATTTAGATAAAATCCGCTACATAATGCTGCAGGTGTCGGTAACCACTAGTTTGATTCTGAATACATTGCGCTCAGATGGAATTAAGCTTCCAGGAGTAATTATGTATCGAATGCAATTTAAGGCAGAATTGACATTTCATCAGCATTAGCTCTTCCGTATACTATTGGGCTCATGTCGATACCTGCAATGCTTTAAAACACTTACACCTAATATTGCTGCGTATTGCTTCAACCAAATGATAAGTTTTAAGGTGCGTTTTGAAGTTGTAAATATTACCAGAAGTTTTTTCAGTTTTGCCGTATAAATATAAAACGGCCACGGGTGGCCCTGGCGTGAGGCGGAGGCGTGGGTTCAATACCGCCTCGGATCGTCTAATAAAAAAGTGTTTTTCTTTCTTTAGAAAAATAGCTTTTACACATCCGGTCACCTTCACCACCTATTGGCACCAGTGAAGTAACTAGCCATGAAAAAGCTTCTCAAAATTTGCCATTTTGATTCGGCATTAAACTTTAGATCCCTTTCTCGGCTGCAGGCAATAAGTCCCCAATGAAATAAGTCCCCAAACGATAAAATGAAATAAGGCCCCAAATTTGAGGCAATTTAAATTAAGAAATAAGGCCCCACTGAAATGAAATAAGTCCGCAAAAATAAATGAAACAAGTAAGACCGTTGCAGTCGAGTAGCCCGACTTCAATATACCCTGTACAATTGACAACGAGAGCGTAAGTTAAAGTCGGCTCTAACCGACTTCGATAAACCCGTTATTCATGAAAGAACGTGTTTAACAGTGCTCCTGCGTTCCTTAGGGTGACCATCCGAAAAGTATGCAACATTTTTATTAGGGTGGGTGGGGTGGTGGCGGGGTGGCTTGGTTCGCTTTTTTTTGCTCATAACTTGTGAACCGTTCATCCGATCTTTATCATTTCTTCGGCAAATCGATTTATTTTGCTAATTACTAACTATCTCTAGAAAGTACGAATCGTCTATCTTCAAAACTGTGGGAGATATAACGTTTTTTCAAAATTTCGGGGGCGGGAGGGGGCGTGGCCAAAGTTTGAAACAAACTTGATCTGCGTACAGAAGATTTTCTTACATGTCAAACCTCTATCTCTTACCATCTCTGAGATCGACGCGTTCATACAGACAGACGGACAGACGGACGTGACGGAGGGCTAAATCGACTCGGCTGTTGATGTTGATCAAGAATATATATACTTTTATAGGGTCGGAGATGATTCCTTCTCCCTGTTACATACATTTGCACCAGTGTCAAATTTTAATTGATTAACAATTAAAAAATTAACAATTAATTAATTGTTAATCGCTCCACCCGAAATATTAATTGTAATTGCAATACCTTACAACTAACAATTAATTAATTGTTAATCGTCAGTTTCTACAATTAACAATTGATAAATTGTTAATCCTTTAAAAAATTTGATTAAAAACTAACAATTGATTTTGTTGATTCAAGGGTTCGGAATCGCTCTTTGCACGCAGCTAGGGTCTAAGCTGAGAGACACAGCTCGTCAGCCGTGAGCCATCAACCGAACTCGGTTCTAAAAGCTGGGACCCACAGACTTTGTGGTTCGCGAGTTTTTTACACCTATTTCCCGTGACTGACGACTTCTTAAATCGCGAAAAAAATACCATCGAGGATATAAAATAGTCATAATGGAAAAGTTAATGCCAATCAAGTGGAAAATCATGTCAGGATCAATGCATAAGCGCAATTCACAGCTAAGGGATCTCCATGGTAATAAGACCGCTAAATACTTAAAAAACTGCTTTTAACACCACTTATGACCTCACATAACTACATAAACCTGATTATGACAGTACTGAACCCCGAACCATGGATGACCAATGCTGAAGAACATGGAAAGAGCATAAAGAATGTCTTAGTTCCACCATGTTAACTGTTAATTTAGAACAAGAGCCTCTTGGCTCTGAGCGAGAAATTCCGTACCCTGCAATCGAATAGTAAGATTTGTATGGTTCTTTTTTGTAATTTATTTTCCGCAAATGGAGTGCTAATGTCGAACAATTTTTTTAAATCGTTTTTCAACGCTTTGTCTGTACGAGTTGACGCAGTCATTTCCGTGTTTTTGCTTTAAATGGCTTAAAAAGTTCGATGTGCAGTTTAAACAGCCTTTCAATTTGGTAGTTCGATTTTCTGGACATTTCATGCATAAGCCGTAATATGATTGCCATTGGATTCATTTCCTAAGAATTTAAAATAAATTCCGTCCAGTAGATGCAGTCGTGGTTGAGAAGATGATAGGGAGCTACCTGCTGCATCGCTCTCCGAAGAAGATAACATATTTTCTGCTGTACCCAGAACATAATCAAAGTCTTCATCCATTTTAACGGTCGGGTCCATTTTATTTCAGTACTTTGTATTTTTTTTATATTTATGCGTTTTTCAAAACAAAATAATTTTTCTTTAAATTTACTTCAAAGCACACAGCTTACTTAATTGTTATTTTTAACTGTAGCCTAGAACAATTGAAAAATTCAATTGCAATTGATTTAGTTGTAAGTTACAATTAATTTAAATTAATTCAACTAAATTAATTGCAAGGTGCAACTAATTTTTAATTGCAATTAATTTTAATTGCAATTAAATTAATTGATTAAAATTATTAGTTGATTAATCAATTGATTGAAAATTTAATTGATTAATGCCCAAAATTGATATAAAAGGCCCCAAATTTGGGGTGTTATATCATATGAAAAATACCCCAATTTCAAAATGAAATAGCACCCCAAATTTTTGTAAATATTATTAAATTTGGATTTTTAGTAAAAATAGTGAACATTTGATACAACAAAATCGCGCTAAAATTGAATGCATGTTTTTTAAATAATTTATTAGTTCTAGCTGGCTCTAGGTCCGAAAAAGTTGTGTTTGTTCACAACTGAAAACAACTTATGCATTATTGTACACCAAAATGAGCTGGTTGCCTATACGGTACCGTTTCATCATTCTCCCGAATGAATCTTCAGTAGGGTTATCGCTGGAGAAAACATCACTTCAGCTGCCTTTCCATACAATCAATGTTTTAATCAGTTGGGAACCCTCAAAAAACAATGAAAGTAAAAATAGGACAAGCTTCCATGTTTTCAACATTTTGGTGTACATAAGCTTAAGCTTAAGCTCAAAGTTCTAAGTCCAAAAGCTACAGCTTTTGAGCTTAGAACTGGTTAAAAATTTTGAATGCAAGCATTCAAACATTTGTTTTTTTTTGAAACTTTTTCCAGCTTTCTCCAGCGATAAGCCTACTGAAGATTCATTCGGGAGA
Source organism: Lordiphosa stackelbergi (assembly GCA_018904235.1). NCBI lineage: Eukaryota > Metazoa > Arthropoda > Insecta > Diptera > Drosophilidae > Lordiphosa > Lordiphosa stackelbergi. The sequence goes on from JAEIFU010000890.1 coordinate 78,054, forward strand.
ATGATGAAACGGTACCGTATAGGCAACCAGCTCATTTGGTGTACAATAATGCATAAGTTTTTTTCAGTTGAGAACAAACACAACTTTTTCGACCTACACCAGCTAGAACTCACTAATTAAAAATTAGAAAGGTCGCCAGATAAATACAAAGTTTTTTAAAATAAAATAATGAAAATTTTATACAACAAAATCCGTGCGAATTTTGCCCTGCGGCGCTAAGATTGATACATTTTTTTATTATAAATTAAATTTAAGCTTGTATAAAATTTTCTGTTCTTTTTCGTAAATCAAACTTTCAGTCTACGCAGAGTCCAACATTTTTTCTGCACTCCATAGTTTTAACTTTTATTTTTATGTCTACTTCGCACAATGCACAACCCTAAACTGATCAACATACTCTAAAGCTTATCACTGAACTATTTTTAAAACGTTACTTTTCACACATGTACAAAAATTCTGCGCATTAAATACTTTGTCTAAGAACACCTGCAGTTAAGAAAATTAAGCGTTATTAAAGTTCTTGGATTTTTTCCACATTTTATCAAAAATAAGAAAAAATTAAATAAGAACCCAGAAAATTATATTAACAATTGGCGTCTAATAAGGCCCGAAAAATTAGTTTTGCGGTCTTATTTCATTTTCTTCTTTTGGGGATTTATTTCATTTTGAAATTTTATTTAGGAAATAACGCCCCAAAAAATGAAATAACACCCCAAATTTGAGAAAAATCGTTATTTTTGTTTTCCATATAAATTTTTGGGGCCTTATTTAATTTTTTTTGGGGCCTTATTTCATTTGGGCCTTATTTCGCAGCGCCCCCTTTCTCTCGCGCGAAAATTATTAGCACACACGTCAAGAGATTGAGAGACTCTTGGCTTGGCCCTTTAGGGATGTATTGCCAAAAAAAAAAACAAAACAAAACAAAAGAAATCAAAACAAAACAAAACAAAAACAGAAACAAATTGTCAAAATTATTTTTTTTGACATATTGATTATAAATATATCGATATTCGCCTGTATCGGCACAAAAAATCATATCGAAATAACCCTTATCGACCAACAAGTATATTCAGATATCGATAACCCTAGAACCCTAGATGGAAGAACTCATATTTCATCGAATTATTATTGAAAAACAAGTTTTGGCAACTGGTGTCGTATCCATGACTTTCTTATGTATACCAATACATTAAGACTTGGAATGGTTCCGTCCAAACTAATTTGCCCTACCCCACCTGTCTATTTTATTTTTTTTTGTTAAAAAACCCCAATGACGACTGACATGTATCTGAACATCATCAGCGTATATATGGATTTTATAACTAGACAAATTTTAAAGATTATAAACATATAAAGAAAACAACAAGGAGCCTAAAACCGAACACTAAGGAATATCCCGTGAGAGGGTTTTAAAATTCGGATCACAACCTGTTCTCCATTAGTAAAGAAAAATTGAAAACTTGTAGTCTGGCACTTTCCCAGTTCAAACTGTTCCGAAAACCTTTATACGAGGTCAAATTAGAATAGCCAGTTTGATCTTGCATGTAAATTCTCTCAAACATAACCACACAATTAAACAGCGGGCATTGTGATATAATTCTTTGTTTTTGCAATCATTCCCTATTCTTTGCAAACTGGAGTTAAATCGGAGTAAACTTGTGGAAGTTCGAAAACATTTTGTTTAAAGTCAACACCAAATACACAAACATGTAAAGATCACAGGCTACACTGCGTATGAGTAATATCAAGTATACATTTTATATAACAGTAAATTTATCCATGTAGGAATCTAAAGCGCTGAGCCAATCTCTTTTAATTTTTACAGTATATTTATGATGATTAGAAATCAGTGATTGCGCACAAAAAAAAACGTTGGTAAATGCAACAATTTACATTGGTAAATCCACGAATTTCCGTCTTTGATTTTCGTCCAAAAGTTGTTTTATTTAATAAAAAAATGTCTGCACATTGCAAATCACTGCGCGCACGCGCTGCTGCTTGCTTCAATTATTTTGTTAATCCGAAAAACAACGAATTAAACAACAAACTTATATTTATTAAATGAAAAATTACTTAGTCTGGGCGGATTCGAACTCGGTTCCCTTGGACTGACGAGGACGAGGCCACTAAAAGCTTACTTGTAGAGAATGTGTATTAAATGTGTGTAGAAAATGTGTCCATAATTGCTTGTCTGTAATTCTCAACTCATAAATCAAAAGTGTTAGCCATCAAAGGGACACATAATTAGTTTGAAATGACTTTTGTCTTGTTTATACGTAGAAATTGGTAAATTCAGCAAGAAAAATCATTAAATCAACAATTTTTAAGGCCTATACTTAGATGAGATAAATTTTTAGTTTGGTACGATATTTCCCATGAATAGAAAAAATTTTGTATCTTTTGAAATCTGAATACGATTGAAAAGGCATCTTATTTGTATGAAATTGTTTCTATTCATGTGAAATATCGTACCAAACTAAAAATTTATCTCATCTGAGCCAAACTCGAAAAATGTTACATTCACAATTTTTTGTTTTGGGTGTGGTAAGAACAAACTTAATTTAAAACAAAAGTAATATCAAAGCGAAGAATCATTGTCATTTATTTCGAAATCAATCTCTACCAACTTTCCATCTACTTATTTAATGGTCATTGCTTATTCGCTTGCATCAATTGTTCAACTGTTAATTGTTGTGGTCTTTTTTTTTTGTTAGGCTATGAGGGCCATCCAACCACAACCAATCAAAACCTAGGACATCCCAGTCACATTACCGATGAAGAGGATTCGGCATTTCCTGCATTGGCCGATCGTGAGTTTCATTTGCTGCATCGGACTATTCCGGCTTTGCGGCGAACTGGTGTGGATACCGCACGCATTAGGCAGGTGAGCACAGCGGAGAAGAAACAAAAAAAATGCATTTCCATGGCAACATTGTGTTGCAATTTACCTGCTTCCTACTAGTACTTCTATCCTGATGGCGGCTGGGGCTGGATCATATGCGGTGTGTCCTTTCTGGTGCACATACTAACCACTGGATTGCAGTTGAGCTACGGATTGCTGTTGTTTTATGCCGTGCAGCATTTGCATAATACGAATGGCATAGGTGAGTAGGGGGTTGTGTGCGGCGAGGGCAGGGTAGTTAAAGTGCTTTTTAGTAGATGATGGCTAAATTAAGATATGTGCGGTTACTAATTGGAATGCGAAATCACAGTTAAAATTGCCAACTGTACGTGGCTTACAATTGACCTTGACAGCGGAGGGCTTTAGGCCTTTTGTTTAAAATGTAATCACTTAAAAAACATATTTCTTCCACATCCCCTGCAGAGCTTCTCGGTGCTTTGAGCTGGTCAATTTCCATGCTGGCCACACCGTTTGTGGTCTCGCTTTGTCGCAAACGGTCCATACGGATGCTCTCCATTGTGGGCGGCCTGGTGATGCCGCTGGGCATTCTATTCACCTCATTTGCCACGGAATTCGGCCAGGTTGTTTTCAGTTATGGTATGTATCTAGGGGTACATAAATAAATAACAACGGAAGTTGCTTATCACTCGCTTGGCAAACTCCGCAGGCATCGTCTTTGGCATTGGTGTGGCCATGGTCCGTGAAGCCTCCACCGTGATGTTGGGCAATTACTTTAAGCGGCGTCGTCAATTCGTCGAAATGGTGGCCATGTCCGGTGAGGGTGTGGGCATCGCTTTGTTCTCCGTCATCCTAAAAGAGGGCGTGGGCAAGGCTGGCTGGCGCCTCGGATTGCAAATTGTGGCCGCTTTAACAGCACTAAGTTTTTTCATGGGCCTTATGTATCGACCCGCCTCATTGTATCATCCACAAAGGCGGGCAATCCAGCATTTGAAAAATCAGCGAAAAAAGGTTCGTGTGTCGATGAAGGTGTTTTGCATTATTTTCTTTTTCGTACATATTTCATATTTGGTAAAAATTTTAATTAAATTTTTCATTATTCTGTTGTTGATTTCTAGCTGAGGGAGAAGAAGCCCATATTGAATGAGGAGGTGGAGTCGCCGACTAAATATTTATTTTTGGACATATCATCATTGAAATCCGTAACAGTTAAAATTTTGTTAATGACCTCCAGTGTGGCATCGTTTGGTATTTATACGCCCATGTTCCTAATGGTAAGAAATATTAACTAATGATGTATTGCAAATTAAAGTTAAGTTAAAACTGAATTAAGTCAGAGTACAGAATAGGGTTGCCTTTTTGTCATTTGACACGACATTAATGAGTCTTTTTAGAAGTCATTAATATGGGCTGCTCTTTACTTTAAATCAATAAACTTCAATCGAGCCGAAGTGAACTTTCCTCTATGTACTTTTAATTTAAAATATTTAGTTTAAGACTTTGGTAATGATTTTCCTTATATTTTTTTTAAACTTTTCTGCAAGGCCCTCAATGCCGCCAAGGAGGGATCTGATGTCCAGGAATTGGTACTCTTACAAACCTTTTTGGGCATTTCAATGGCCTTGGGCGTGGTTATGGCTGGAGCACTATTACGACGCTGTTTTGTCATCAGACATTTTGTGATTAATACGAAAATTGTGGCCCAAGTAGGTCCTCCTCACCCATTTTCCCCTTATTGCCCTAAATTATACAAAACTTCTCTGTTCTTCTTCTAGCTTTTCATATCAATTGTTGCCCTGGCCATACTATTCCTATCCTTTGTCATGGGCTATAAGGGCCTCTGCATACTCAGTTGGCTGTATGGAATAGGTCTGGGTGGATTTCAGTATTCTTTAAAGATATTGGCACTGGAACGCATTAAGCTTAAGCATTTCTCCAAGGCTTGGGGTAAGTTTCGAGTAGGGAAATAAATGTCTTATATGAATACCAAACATTCTGCAGGCTTCATACGCGGCGTGGAATCCGTGCCAGTGCTCATAAGCGTTCCACTTACGTCCTTCCTCAATGACTACTCCCTCAAGTATGGTCGTGCGGGTTATTACATATGCTCTGCGGCCGCTGCCATTTCTGGCATCATTATCTTTTTCATCAGTGAATCCCAACAACAACAACAGCAGCAGCGTGGACAACACCAACTCAATGGCCATTTACCCACACCCATGTTGATGCGTCATTCCTCGTCGCGACAGCATCGTCCACACATTCCGACTATGGACTATGGCTATGGCGAGTACCCAGCACCGGCTCCTGATTTACTCAGTCGCAGTTGCATCAGTTTAAATCAAATGGAACCATATCTACAGCAGGTCAATGCCAACTATTGCCAACGTCATGTGCAGCATCCACAGCAGCAGCCGATGCCCCAACAGCCACAGCATTCTCATCAGCCCCAACAATTGGCCTGTCATAATCTGGATGTGCAACAGATTCGTGGCCCCTACCAGTTGGGTCAAGGCAGCATCGGGGCCAGGATGGGCAAACGATTGCAGCGTAGCCTGTCCTTCATACAGCAACACAATTGTTGCGATGGCCAAATGTACTGCAGCTGGCATAGTACCTACGAGCTGGGATGCCATAAGGCCAATAAGTAAGTAAAAAGTTGTAGAAAGAATTATGTTCAAGACATTGGAGAGTTGAAGGTTTGAAAGTTTGAAGTAACGAAGAATGAAATCAACTTTTTTATAAGCTAGATTGGTTTCTGACATTTTTGTTATTTAGTTCATATTCTTGTTAATTTGAAGATGAAAAGTATCCGTTTGATTTTTTACCCTAATTTGATAACTCTACAGTTAGCTTTGTGTTTTAGAATATTTTTACAAATTCAACGAAAAGAGCGGAAAAATGTTTAAACGATAAACAATAAGAAGCCACGAACCAAGGATCGAACAAAAACCTTAGTTTTAATAAGCTTTGGAAGCGCTCCGCTAGCAAAAATTTCTGCAAAATTGTAGTGTCCTTTCGCAAAAGTATTTATTTGAAAACGAAAAAATATCATTTGATCCTTTAAACTGGCCGGGCTCAGTTGATCCACTTGGTCCCAAATAAATTATAATTCTAAATTTTGCATCAACTGAAATGAAAAACTCCATATAAAAGAAGTAAGAGCGTTGCAGTCGAGTGACCCGACTCCGAAATACCCTGTACAATTGAGACACACATACAAACACATACACAAGCGCACACACATACGTAAGCACTACTCTACGCTTGCTCCCTCACGCCCAAGCTTAATTATTGAGTGCATTTTAGACAGCTTTTGAGACTTTTTAAATGGCTGAGAGATCAGTGGTCTACAATGGACGGAGACAAAAATTCTGCAGTTTTTAGACCCTGTGTTTGACTTAATCAAAGATGTTTGGGATTCCATATTTAATTTAATTTTAATTTTATTTCGGTTTTATCCCAACGCTACAGATACATAGGTACTATAAATTGGCGCATTGGTCACAAAAACATAGAGATCACAAAAGATGATAATATACAAAATACAAATAAAAAAAATAAAATATATAAAAAATAAAAATACATTAAATTTAATCCTAACAACCCTAATAAAATACTAAACTTTTCTAAAACTTTCATTTGATCTATGTTTGTCTTTTGAGATGATTAGTTAACTGAGATTTAAAATGCATTGCGTTCCCAATAGTCTTAATGTTATATGGCAGGTTATTCCAATAGCGGGCAGATTGAATGAAAAAATGTTTTTCGAAGCTGGCCAATCTTACGCGCTGACTAACTATGTTTTTCGTTCGAGTTGAAACAGCAAGTTGTATATTTTGAAATAAATAGTGAGGCTCTTTTGTCATTAGAATCTTATGGAATAATAATAATGTGCGAAGTCTGATCCACGACTCTAAGTCAAGGCCAAGAATTTGTTTTGCGAATTGCGAGATATGGTCTCTACTACCAAGATTGAATACATATCTTACGATGGAGTTAAATGCCACCTTAAGCCTTTGCATACTGGTTGCGTCACTACTACCAAATATTTCCACACCGTAGAATAGAGTCGGGATGAGACATGTTCTAGCAACCAAAAGCCTGAGATGAGGAGGAATTAATTTTTTGAGTAAGCGACAACTGACTAACCAACCCGAATGTTTTCCCGGACACTTTCGTAATATGGTCGCCCCACGTTAGAGTATTATTAAATTGGATTCCCAGGTTAGTGGTATCCTTAGCATATTCCAGCGGAACATTGTTTATTGTCAGCTTAGGCAGATCACTGACATTAAGAGCCTTCTTGTAGATTACTACACATTTCGACTTTTTGGGATTTAGCCCCAAACCATTCGCTTTAGCCCACTCGCTAATTTCCACGAGATCCCTATTACAAATTCTTACACACTCATTCAATTCACGCAACGGTCGACTTACATAAAGTTGTACGTCATCAGCATACAAATGGACATTACAGCCTTTCAGACAATCAGGAAGGTCGTTGAAATACACAGAGAAGAGTAAAGGCCCAAGGACAGAACCTTGAGGGACACCACGAGTTAGACTTAAGAAACCTGACATACAAGACCCCGTTCATCCCGTTTCTTCCTACACACAAAGAAATAAGTGGGAACATTTATCCGATATTGTGGGTTAGAAATGCGCACACGAGTGGAAGCACGTCTTTACCGTTAGACTTGCCGTCGGAACAGTTATTGGGTGCATCAAATACATTCAAAAAGATATACAAAATGTGCGGTTAGATTAACTTGTGGGTACAGTTAATTGCTGCAAAAACAAAGTATGCGATGAAAAAATCACGTCAGAGTTACTATTTCTATGGTAAAGTTACTGTAGTAGCAGTAACTTCTTAAAAAAAAAAAAATTTGACAAAATATTCGTAGTTACATGTGCTAAAAGTACAGTTCTCAAGTGCAACAACAAATCACGTGCTTATATATAAAAAAAAAATTACTGTTAGCGTAGTTAATTTTAGCAAGCAGATTTTTTTGCGTGTATCAAGCCCTTCCAAGATATTGATTATATTATCAAGGGCGTACGCAGAAAGGTGCAGGCTTCATAGTATGATTTGAAAATTTCATTTGAAACAAAAGTTATGTCAAATATGCAGAACAATAATCCTTCAGTTAGACACAGCATCCGGTGACACTTTTTTCCAGGCAAAGCCTCAGGGACTAAATATAACGCAAAAGCGTTTGCGAGTGGCTGCGTAATCTTTCAATTTCTTTGAGCTTTTATAATTTTTAGTTCTGCCTCGCTAGAGCATCGCAGTATGCTAGTATACGCTCGGAGGACTCCTCCTTCGCTTCACAATTTCTGCATCTATCTCCGCAGTTCGCAGTGGCCCGTATAGAGCCCTGTCAGAGTCCTGAGCGCATTCCTTCCTTGTTGGATATGCTTTCGAAACCTTTTAAGATTGTAGTTCAATATGAATGCTTTAGCTTGTCTTATTACCCTTGGTTTCCCCAGGAGGCTGTTCCGGCGCCATCTATTGCTCAAGCTATGACCAAAACTGATCTAACGGCAGGATATTTAGAGGATACAGTTGACAGTTTTCGGTTAATTTAGAACTTGATTGTTAACATCTAAATTTGATCGCGCTAGCATCAGAAATCAAAAGCTATTTTTCACGTAGACCCATTTAGTACTCAGTTTGAAAAAAATATCAGTCCATGATCATCAAAGCAAATTCAAAGTGTTTCTATTTACATGAAGAATATTAAAGCAAAGTTAAATTTTTGTCAAATATGAAAAAAATCAATCTAAAATCCAGTTCAAACATATTTTTTCGAAGAAGCTTTCCATCTGGAAACGACAATATTGAAACTCATGGGAATGAGATTAAAATCTTAAAAACAAGATTTATCGTCTCTCAATTTAACAACCATCATACGGTATAGTTAGCATATAAATCGTTTTCTATAGGACCTGTAGTCTCAGGACATATCAAAACTAAACGATTCCGGCCAATACCTAAGTTCCTATAACATATCTATAGATGTATTTTGAAAGATTTATGGAATTCGAACTCACGTCCTTGCCGTTCTAAGGCAACGTGTCTTAGCATTTGCGCCATCGGGCTTTTTGCGTGATGAGAGCTTTTACTATTATCGGCTTTTTTTATTGGATGGTTCAGCGGTTTAGCGAAGAAAGTACGTAGTGTTTCATCCTATACTTGAGTATAAACGATCTTAATCCAAGATTGTTGAATTTAAAATGAATAGAATATAAGAATACAATCTTGAGATGCTCTCGTCTCTGTTGACTTTTGACACCGTTTCGTCTTGGTTTCGGGACTATATTCTTTTTTAGATTGATTTTTTCTCAGTGTAGCCTTAAGTAAATCAATTAATATTCTTTCAACTTCTCACAATTTGCATACTTTTAGCTAGCTAGTATTTGGCTTCGCTCTCACTCAAAACTGGCTTTAATCAATCAATAGAAATCTAATTAATATTTTTGTCTGGCTTCCAATTCCCATTACAGATCCCAAGATAGACAACCATTGATATGCACCTGCAGTAGTCCCAACTCCACCACCACCAATACATATGGACCTGTACAATCGGCGCGTAGTCGTAGTGTACCCGAAGGTCTCTCTACAATGTCGCAACAGTGTAACTGTCGGCATAATTCGCACGCTCCCCCTCATATCGCACCCACCCGTGAGTTTATCTACGTGCCACATGCCTATGCTTCGTTGCAAAGAACTTCGCACCGTCAAACAGCGGACAGAGGAGGAACTGGGGGAGGAGCGGGAGCAGCAGCAGCTGCCATACAGCGTAATAATCCACAATGCCGCCTCAAGCGTTCACAGTCCTTGTGCCGACCCGTGCATTTTGTGGAGCAAATCACCACCTCGGTGTAGGCAACCCAGTTGGGTCATACAAAATTTAAATTTTTTATAGTTAGCTACGTGCATCGAATTCGAATTCCCCGAATTTGTCGGATCTCTCTAGTCTTTTGTGGTTAGTTCAGTAGAAAAAAGTAACGAAAACAAAGTCCCACACAAAACAAACACTCAAAAGGAAGCAACTCAATGAATTTTTCAAAAAAAAAAAACCTAAAAACTTTTTACTCAGACAGAAAAGCTTTATCTTAAAGTATTTCCAATTATGAAAAACAAGGCGAAATTGTCCATTTTATACACGTGCATACAATTAATCCACCGAATATTTAAAGCAAGGCCCTTGGCAAAAGTCGCCTCTCACTCGCTCAGTCAGTCGAGACAGCAAAAGTACTTTATTTTTTACAATTAATATACTTGAATGTATATACATACAAATAGGGCATAATTACGATGCCTGAAAATGTGGAAAAGTGGCCGAACGAGTCGAGAGCCTTATAAAAATAAAATTATTATTATGATAATTATGTAATTAATTGAAATCGGTCGTGGAAAATATGGCATACAATTAACACAAGGGGCAGAGACATAAATTACATTAAATGATCATTAAAATGGAAATCGATTAAGAAATAAATCTGGCTTACAAGTTCATGATAAGCGAACAATAACAATAAATATTTCAAATACTTAAACTTTGCCAAATAAATAGAATATATTTTCAATAAAGTAGGTAAATTATAAATTGAATGTATTAAGGGCCGATTTGTCTTCTTTACATAAACTTTTAAATATAATAGGAAGTATATGTATAAAACAACAGAACTATTTAGAAGCCAACTATTGATTACGTTTAATAGTGAAAATTGTGTTATAAATATGTTTTTAGCTGTCGTTTGAACCTAGGGAAATTTTGTTGACGACGTTATCTTACAAAGAGTGCTTCAAGAAAAAAATATATATCATTTAGAACCGATTATTAGATGCATCTTTTCATGATATTAAGCTAAGCAGAAGTCAGCTTATCTTTCACTAAGTTAAAGATCCGCGATTTTTGGTAACAAAAAAACTTCGAGCTTAGATTAAGATTTTTAAGCTCGGTAAGTCATTCATTCATTTAAAATAATTGTCCGGAAATAGAGCCACTTATACGACCCCAGAAAGATTGTGAAGGCAAATCTTTAAAACGGAAAGTTTCTTTGAAATCGTTAGAAAATTTACTAAAAATTAGAAGATACTCGGCATTTGCTGCCACGCCCCCTTTAGAATTTTAAATACAAGCGAAGACGCGAAACTTACTTTAAAGTTGCCATCTATGAAAATTTGGCACATTTCGCCTTTTTGTGACCGTTCAAAGCAAACCTTTCATTAAGGGGGTAGATTTTTAGTTTGTTTTTTTTTAAATCCACTGAAAGAAAACGAAAGGAGATTTTTGAAAACTTTTTGGCCTGCGAAAAGTGTTATTAATAAAAAAAGTTCGCCCAATCAAACACAACATATATTTCTGAGGGTGCATCAATAAGCTTTCCAGCGTTCTTATGTGCACTGCCAATTTTGGTCTAAAGTTGCTTTTGTTATAATTAAGTGGAAGAAATGTGTTTTTATTTCTAGCTAGGGGTATGTATAAACTAAAAATTTTCTGTTTGTGACCTGTGCTTTAGCGTTGTATAAAAAAATGTAGTTAAAGTTGACTATGCCACTGACCATTTGCAAACAGTCAACATAAGACTTTCGTGGACCAGAACTTCCGAGATTCGCGGGGACTCGCGCAAGAATATTTTACTTAAATTACTAAGTTGTCTTCTGTTTGTGGAAATGTCAATATGAATACCGGCCGCCACCAACTTTAAATTGATATTTTAATTTTTTAGGCGCTATGTCGGCATCAAACGAAGCTGTTTTAGTTTGTCTCAACGAAGATAACACCATAAAGTTTTTGGCTTTGGGAAACTATTTTTGATACACAGGTCTGTTCCCATTTCCAGTGGATTTAAAAATTAAAACGATTGTAATTCGAATCGTTTTCATTTGAAGTTCCTGTTTCCGAGTGAAATTTAAATCGATTTTCTTTTCGAATAAAAGTTCGATCGTTTTCGAACTATATTTCAGCTGAATCGTCGCGTTCGCTAAATAAGGAATTGCGGAGCAACTCAGTTTTCCATTTCGACCGTTTTGCTTTCGGCCACATGCCATTTCTGTTTTAACTTTGAAAAAATTTATTTTAATCAAACTGAATGCCCAATATTTCTAGTTTGCTAAAATCTTTACCCAATACTCTGTTTTCATGTTTTTTTTATAATATTTGATAGTAAAAAAATATAACCGTTGACATGAAAATTGTCAATTACTTTTCATTTCACTCGCTCAAATAAATATTTGATCGTTTTTCGGAAACAGGAACAGCTATCAATTTCGATTCCACAATAGATTTGATCGAAATCGAAAGCAGGAACAGGCCCTGACAGTTTTAAGTAACAAAAACTGTAGAGAACTGTACTGCATCAGAAATCTATTAAAACTTGCGAACTTTACAAATGGGAAAATGGATTCGGTGTTCATCCATAGATTTTTCTTTACCAATACCTAGCTTAGACTAAATAGTTCGATTCTTCAGAAGAAAAAAGATGTATAATTATTTTCTATTTATTCTAAAATAGATTAAAAAACAAATTTTTTATATTTTGATCTCTGCATTCAAACTACTTAACCGATTCCAAAAACAATGTTTTGACGCGATTATTGGAAATTCAATAACCTTTCGATTCTTACCTTGCTTGACATAATCAAACATTTCTGAAGCAAGGTTTGACTCAAAACGTAAGTGTACCTTCCAAAAATTTAAAAATAATAATTTTAGACTATTCTTAAAAATTAAAAAAATTATTAAAAACTTTTCTTATGCTTTTTTTCAACCTTAATAAAGTTGGCCAATCTTTTTTAAATATGAAACAAAATTTAGTTTGTTTAATTTTAAAAACCAAAAAAATATTTAAACCTTTTTATATTTATTTTAATTCCATTTATTCCTACCTTTATGAGAAAAAAACAGATTGCGATTACACAGGCCAACAAAAAATGACCAACTTTGCGAGGTGTGCAGCCCTGTTGATTTAAAAATATGATAAGTTAATGCTCACTGATTCCACAACTGATTTGTGTACCATCAGCTCTTGTTTTATGAAGAAAAATTGAATTTGTTTAAAAATACCTAAATAATTTTAAAAATCGAAGGCGCTACATAAGTTCAGCGGAATGTTCTAATTTGGCATTTAAAACAGACCTTTCTCCTTTTATGGCATTTTATAGCCAGCAAAATTATAGCCAGCTAAAACAAATATACATTTTTTAATTTATGGAGAACTAGTTGTCACTCTAAATATGTATAGGAACTTTAAGAGGCTACTTGATTAGGCATAATAAGTTTGTATGTAGATGATAAGTTCTATTTTTGGAAACAAGTAGCCTTTTCACAGCTCCTATAAAATTTTTACGACAATCTATTTTTTCCTCCCATAACTTTATATATGTGTTTTTGTCTTTAACAAGTATAACTTTGCCAAATAAATGATTAAAGAGCCAATAAAATCCCAAAATTAGATCTTATATGGTGTATATGCTCTGATGGCAAATATGTGAATCAAAGAGCCGCGCTAGCCTGAACGGGATGATTTATTTTGATAAAAATGCTATAAATCGAAAAAATTTCTGTCTTTGTTTTTAAAAAATGCATTGATATGTACCGAACAAATAGCTCACAAGCTATATATTTATGCCTAGTGTGGCCTCCATATATCCTAGAGTGCCAAAAACTCTACTTCTTTGCTTTTCCATGAGATTCTCGTCAAGAACGATGGAGCTAAGCCACGATACAGTTTTGTCTAGTGCAATCTATTAACATAATTTGATGAAAATATGCCCCACCCAAAACACTGTTGGGCTGTGGGTATCTTTTTAACACT
>JAEIFU010000891.1:0-91660 GCA_018904235.1 Lordiphosa stackelbergi
AGCTGGATGCCTTATTGACAGGGTTTTCCAAGAAGAAAGCGAGAAAATGTGACTGTGTCCCTCTCTAATACACAGTAAAGCATGACTTCGGCAAGCATTCGGTGTAAATTGGCGAGTTTGTACGTGCCCCAGTCTTATGGAGATTTGCTTGAAAAGTTTGACATCTGGTCATCATCCAAAGTTCGATTAAGATACCTATCCCACATTATTTGTATGTTTTAAACTTATTTTTTTTTGCGAAAACAATTTTGTTCTTAACTTTATTTTCTAATACATATTTATACGTATCGCTTTATAAACAAATAATCAAACAAAAAATTGCTCAGGTTGTATAATTAGGGTGTTTTTTTGTTGTTGTTGTTGTATATTGTATAATCAATTTCACTTTTTTTTTGTTTAACAATATTTTCACAAGTTGTTGTTGCAAGGGTTAAATAATACAATAAAATAAAATATATTTGATAAGAATGTTTTAAGAATTTCCACTTTGCTCTTACAATTAACATAATCAAAATGAATAAATTGTAACAGAAACTGTGTTAAGAAGTTGCCCTAAATAGTCTGGAATAGTTTGTTGTTGCACAATTCAATTTGGAAAAGTATTTGTTAGCAGTTGGGTTTTCTATCGGTACAAAAATAGGCCAGGCGCAGTATTTCGTTTGGGGGAAAAGTTGGCTAATTTAGAGTGATGCCAGCAAAGGAGACTTCCAGGGCGGTATCATTGGACTCCATGCGACTGCGTAAATGGGCCAGCGTATTCTTATAATGGCTTTCAATTTGTTTTGTTTCTTCGCTGGGCTCTAGGCTGGGCAGCTCCTCGTTAACCTTGGCTATTAGCTGGAACATGGAAGACAAATAAAACATGTTTTTCTTCTAATTGTGTTCTTCAAACTTACCTGATTTAGCATGGCCACTGTAATGAGAGAGTTGCCACGTTCAAAGTAGAACAGATAATGATTTAATAGCTCCACATATAGCTGCACTTGCACTCCTGTGTCCAGACAATGTGAGGCTATGCGTGCACCCTTTTTCAGACAGTCTAAAGTACGCTTCTCATCTCGCATTTCTTCGCCGTTTTGCCTAGAAAAATGCCAAAAGTCAAATAAAGCCGGAAAGTGGAACTGCTTTAAACTTACTTGCCACTCCAAAACAAAGCCGCACAGGCCACCACACCGCGACATTGATCCGGTTTCTTTAACAACTTTGAGGCCGCCAAAGCGCAGTTTGTGCGCAAAGGTTCCGCATTCTCCTCGCCAAAACAGGACATTTGCTCAAAAGTGGACATAATTAGAGTAATGGCAGCCAGCTGAGCCTTGGAATCGGATATTTCATCTTCATACAACGAGAAAGCCTGAGTCATAAACTCATATGCCACAGTCTCATGGTTGGTATAACGTATCTCTCCTATAACCAAAGCTCCCTGCAGATATAGACGCAATGCCAGGTCAGGCAGATCCGCTTTGGCCAAAGCGCTAATGGTACTGTGACAATATTGAACTATTTTCTGACATTTCTTATCCCAATTCTCATCCTGATCCGCAATGGCTTTGTATTTAAAGGCCAATTGGTAAGCGGAAAAGACCAGAGGAGGCAAAACATGTTTCAGACGCTGACCACCACCCGTGCCCAGATGTTTCCGAGCGGTTTGCAGCATTTTATATTGCATATCAGGCTCCTCAGAACGCATTAGGTGAATGAAACTAATTGAGGGGGGAAAAGCAAAATCCAATTTAGTAAAGAAAATATTGAATTAATCCATTTCTTACCGTGCCACCACTCCTTGCTCTTCGGCAAACTCCTCGGCATCTGTGCTATTGCTGCCAGTTGCCAATGAATTATCCTTGGAGGTGTCATCATCTTTGATTAATGGCGTTATGATGGTTAATAAGCTATCTGCCTGATCCGCTGTGGGCACTAGGGTCTCATTTTCCAGAATATTCATAACCAAATACAAAGCCAATGATTTTCGAGATGTGTAGTCAAATTTCTCCAGTAGAGGACAAAAGTTGTGCAGCTGGATAATGGTCAAGGCATTGTTATAGAAATCTATACAAATGCGTAAAAGTCGGGAGAGTTCCTGATTGACCGACAATAGATGAGAAATGCTGTAAGAAAATTTGTTGGAGAAGATTAGTAGGGGCATAGATTAGGGAAGTAACAAAGCGATATAAGCTCGGCATCCGAGTTTTCAGTAGTTCTTTGACAGTGTCGGAGAAACGATTTTCATTAAGGTTCTGGAATTTAGTTTAGATATAAATCATATACATTTTAATTTAGCTATGGACGTTGACGTACAAGTGGCCCATGCGACACCAAGCCACGGCTTGTTACGCGCGAACCCTAGACAAAATAGTAGCACAAAATAGTAACCGAACCGACCGAGAGGCGGAGACACTAACATGTGACACGTAATCGCGGAGGAAAAACATAAAGTAATATCAACTACGGTTTAAATAGGTTAAAATAGTTGTTTTTAAAGCAGGAAGAGAAGCTTCCGAGTTGATTACACGGTAGAGTTTATTGTAATCAGCACAGAGAACACGAAACGGTTCATGCAAAGCATAGTTAGTGGTACAACGATTTAGTGATAGGGGTATAAAATTGCGAGTCGGTCTAATAGGAACGTTGACGTTGAGGTTAATTTGGCCAACCAACTCAGATGAGTCGATTTCACCATTAATCAATCTATGTATAAATATTACTCCAAGCATAACTCTACGGTTAATGAGGGAGGGAACGTTAATCAAAAGTAGCCTACTAGAGTATGATGGTAAACGGACCTCAGGATTCCAGTTTAAGCCACGAAGAGCAAACAATAAAAACTGCTTTTGCACAGATTCAATTCTATGTTGATGGTTCGAATATTGCGGAGACCACACACAGGATCCGTACTCGAGTATAGGACGGACAAGAGAAATGTACAAAATTTTCGTTGATATATGGATCATCAAATTCTTTCGACCAGCGCTTAATAAACCCAAGAATACTCCTGGCCTTACAAACAGTAGCCGTTATATGAGAGTCAAATTTAAGTCGGTGATCAAGGATTACACCAAGATCATTTACCTCATTGACTGTATCATTCAAACACTCTAGTGGGACATTATTAATCATATAAGAAAAGAATTGTGGTAACAGCTTCTGTAAAATGTCATAACCTTACACTTGGAACTGTTAAGATTTTTACACCAAGACTGAAATGCATCCAAGTCAGCTGGCAAATTAAAGCGGGAAACCAAATCATTATATGTTAAACATAGTTTCACATCATCGGCGTACATAAGCACACGAGAGTGAGTCAAGACTGACGGGAGATCATTTATGAAGAATGTAATGGACACAAGTGACTACCTTGGGGTACATAAGAGGTAACCTGGATTGGTTTGGAATATGAATTACAGAAAAGAACTTTTTGTGTTCTAGAACCAAGGTAATCAGAGATCCAAATAAGAAGGTTAGTTGGAAAACCAATTAAACTCAGTTTGTGAAGCAGCAAGCAGTTGATTGACAGAATCAAAAGCCTTACTAAAATCAGTATAATGAGGTTTATTACACTATGCAACAATTTTTGATCCCGCTTCTAAATAGTTGATCCTAATGTAAAAAGTTAGCTATGTAACAGAAAATTAAAGATAATAAAATTATTTCCTAAAAAAACAACGGACGTTTAAAATCCAATCATAAACAATTTATAGTTAAATAATGACATATTGGAGCCGATTTAATTCACGTGAAATTTTACACAAGGATCAATTGCTAAAAGTGCCGGATACAAAAACTTTTGAAATTTTGTGACATAGTGTTACATGTGAGTGGAGCGACGCTTCACAAAGCCGTGTTGATAGGGTGAAATAATGGAACTGCATGGAAATGCTGCAATTGAGATGTCATAATTCTCTCAAAAGCTTTCGGAATTGCAGACAACTTTGAAATACCTCTATAATTCTCAACATCAGACTTATTACCTTTTTTATGGAGAGTAATGTTAAAAGTTCCTTCCATAACATAGGGAAAGTGGATGATTCCAGAACAATCGAATAAATAAGCATCAGCGCAAAACCTAAGTACACAACCAGGTACTCCGTCGGGTCCCGGGATAGACAGGTTTTACAGAGTTAAGATCACAAAGGAGAGCTAGCCAGTTATCACAGGGCTGAAAATACAAATAGACATTAGCAAGGGTTGGTATTAGCAGGAAAGCTAGTGGACGAGTAGGTTGACGTACCTTGACTTCTTGTTTTTAAATTAATTAGTTCTCTTGTGAACCAAGGCTGCCTATCTGGACAGCGAGGGAGCTCAAGTGGAACACAAACATCAAAAAGCGAATACAAGGTTTCATAAAATAGTTTTATGGCAACATCAATATCTGTACAATTGAGACCAATCGGTTTCAAAAATTAAATCACTGAGTTTCAAAAAATCTGCTTTTTGAAAACAGCGTGTTTTAGCCGTCGAATTTCCAGAAGCAGAGCACACACAAGAAGGCAAATCGATAGTAAGTTCAACTGTAGGATGAAAGGGGTCCTCAGGAAACACCAATGGGTCGATTCTAGATGCAACATTGTCGGGAGAATCCAACAGAAAAATTAAATCAAGAGCTCTGTTTGTCGAGTTCCGAATGGGATTGACTTGTGACAACGACAACTCATAAAGTCCATCGATAAAATCATGGGATTTCGATGGAAAAAGTGCATTAGATTCATCATTCGTGGACCACATTACTTCCGGCAAGTTGAAATCTCCGAGAACAAGCAAAAGGTCACTGTTTGATAGTAATAGAGAGACCGACTCGATGGCAGAAAGGTGAGATGAGTAAACTATGGCATCAGAGCGTGGAGGAATATAGGAGCAAGTAATAAAAACGGAAAAAGTCAATAAAAACGGTAACAAGAGGCCGGAATCTACAGCAATTTAAAGCCCTTCTTCAACGCGAGAAGCGCGATCGCGTCTATAAGTGGTGTATTTAGCGGGAAAAATTGTGGAATCTGAGATGTCCATTTAACCACGTCTCAGTAAAAACTAGAACATGAAAATCGAAAGATATACTGTCAACAAACAGTTTTGCTAATTTAGAATTAAGACCACGGACATTTAGATAAAAACTTACTTATTCATATTCATGCGCTGAAGTATTTGAGCTGTAGTGCCCAGCACTTTGTCCACATAGTCCACGCGATCTGGATAGACCTTTTGGGCCAGACTTAGCAAAGCCACCTGCAGTGAAATGGTGTCCTCCAAGGGCATATCCATGCGTGTCTGAACAATATGTGCCACTTGAACACTGAACACCTCAAACAGTTCCACCTCGGCGGGTATAATGGCATCAATCGCATTGCCACTGGTCTACAAAACAAACTTTAATGAGTAAATAGTTTTTTAAAAGTATTCCCTCTGGTATAACCTTGCCACTGCGTTGATTATAGGCCGCCAAACGTTCAATCAACGATATTATAATATTTTTGACATTCACTCCCGTCTCCAGCTGTGCACACGACTTTAGAAATGGATCCAAAGTCTGCAAATGAAACTCATCGGGAAACACTTGAATAATGCACTCCATTAAATACTCTTGGGCTATGGCATCCCGACAGCTGACCACCTGTTCCAGGATACCGGGAAGAACCAGTCGTTGATACGTCTCCAGTGTGGCCGATTCCAGTTGCGACAGACGCACCAGATTTGTGCCCACCAATATTTTCAGCTCTTCTCGTTCTTTTTCTCGTCGGGTCTTCTCACTGGAGTGGCCCTGATGCTGCATGCGTACCCACAATTTATTCATTTCCGCAAAATTTGTAAGCACAAAATCAATGGCATCATAGACATTGCCCTCGTGCTCATTGTCTGCCACCAGAACATCAGGCAGGATATTGCGAGTGCATTGCAGCAAATAGTTGCGCAGAAACAAACCCCTTAAGGGATGCTGTACACCACGACACATCTCCACCAGATCCTTGAGTATGCTACGCTTCAGGGTGGAATCATTTTTGATATAAACAATGCCCACAGTGATGAGCAGATACAGACGAGGCACTATGGTATGCGAGTACTGCACCAGCTCATACAGATCCGTTTCCTTGTGACTCTTTTCACTAAGGTAAATTTCCAAATGGCACAGTTCATTGGTGACGGCCATGTCTGTATGGAATAGAGGGGAAATGTTAGATAATAAATAGCATCTGGATGATGAATCACTTACACAACTCGTAGTAACTCTTTGGCGACAACATTGAAGTGCGCAGTTCACCCAGCATGGCGCTGGCACATTTCAAGGCATCCAGCATACGCTCTTTGTCCAGAAAATGATTCATCTGGAAGGCCTGTATATAAAATATATTTTATTTTATGTTTTTTCTTGCTTTATATTGCATTTATTTAAATTACCTGTTTCCTGGCCGAACCCACCGTCTCGGCCAGCAGCTTCTCTTGGTCATCCAAACCATTCGGCATGGTCTGAAATGAAACATAGCAGACGGCATCGTTTGAATTGGAATTCAATTTGGGAACTGCCGGAGAATACATCAGCAGCAAACAGTAAGTTGACAATGACTATAGAGGAATTCAAACACACAGACGGAGAACAAGCACAGAAACAACAAGAGATAAGCCTTCTCTTTATGAGTATGCAATTTTAAAAGCAGAGCCAGAGAATGAATGAAATAATGAATGATAACACTTTCTCAAACTCACAAAAGATAACTAGGAGTGTACCCTGTACACTGACTGACTATATTTTGAGTTCAAGAATTATAGAAATGTTTAAATGAAACCAGAATGATACAAAAGTCTACGATAACTTTAACCTAAATCAGAGTTGCCCAGCCATAGCCCCTGGGGCACGAGCATACTCGCCATTTCACACCAAATGCTTGCCGAAGTCATGCTTCACGGTGTGTTAGAGAGAGACACAGTCACATTATTGCGCTCTCTTCTTGGGGAGTGGGGTTGAAGCCTGCCCTAAATGGTATTGTGTTCTCTTTAGATTTTTATAATTTTGGTACAAATCTTGCAGAAATTACTCCGACTTTTGGAATATATGAAAATTAGTTCCGAATGTGAATATTTTCACATTTTTTTTATGAGTCCAAAGGGAAATTCGTACATAATGAACACTCTATGCACATTGGTTCCTTATTTCAATAGTTCACTGTACCCAAGTCATCAATCGACTACCTTGTGGCCCACCCAATTCTCAGAAAAATAGACACTTGGACTTTAATATTTCGTTTCAAGTTTCAAGCCGGGCCAGTCACCACTCCACATTTAGGCTGAAGCGAAACTTGTACGGGTAATAAAAAAGAGATAGAACACAAATGTATAGAGAGAACTTATGGGAAGTATTTACCCTATGTTGACCACCGGGATTGGGGGCTTGTCCGCTGTATGAGGATGAGCTCCAGGGGTACATTCGTGTTTCTTGTGTGTCTGTGTGTGTTTTGGTGGGGGCGTTAGGGGGGGCGTTGACGTCGGCAGAGGCCCAGCAGTAGCTCTCTTTCTCTTTTGAACACAATTTTCACTTGCTCAGTGTGGCCAATAGACGCTTCCCGGCTTCTGGCGACTACAGGGCGTAAGTGGGTGCACTTACCATTACAGTAAAGTATTATATTTTATATATATTTTTATTATGAGCGTAGCATAAATTTTCGACTACTGCTCGACTGCTCTTGCGGGTTGCCGGACTGCCGGTTTTCATTCTGGTCTGGCAGCGCCAGTCACGGCCAGTCACGCGCCGTCTCTAACTTCGATAATTTCAGATTAAAAGTCATCGAATACGCCACTGTGGCAACGCCGTCGCAGGCGCAGTGTTGCCAGATCGATTCAGTAAAAATCTATGGTAAAGTAACGGTTATAAAATACACCAGAAGGCAATAAAAGTAATATTTTCCAATAAAATTTAGTTTGTCTTTGAGCGTTTTCTTTTTAGACGTGAATATAATATAAGTAGAAATGAGAAGGTAATAACTCAACTTAAGTATTCACCCAAAAAAGGGCTGTTTAGCTGAAAATTTCCTCGGACGATCATTTTGAATCGAAGCACCTGCAGGTTCAGCTTTTACTGCGTTTACTCTTGGAAAAAAGATTTTAAAACATGATTTTCCAAAATTAAAACCAAGCGTAAACAGCAAATCATGACTTTATGCTACTCACTAATTTTAACTATGGTATTTAAGGAAACTTAGGCCGGGCTTACATTGCGCGCTGTGATCAAAGTACTCAGAAGTCCAAAGTGTCCAGGTGCGCTGTCCAGGTTTTTACACGAAGGCTGTGTTTTTATTAGTGGTATTCCTGAAAGTTGATTTGCTTTCGTAAAAGCAAAAGCAAAGCAGTTGGCGGAACGACCTACCCTGATTTCATTTTGATTTGCTTTCAATTGGCGCAAAATTTAAACAATGCACAATGGTCCCAAAGTCGATTTTTTTGGCATAAAGTCTAATTATAAAGATTTCTGCACGAAATTTGGTTTATATTCATATTTTGGGCCCCCAAAGCCACTTACAAAGATTTGTTCAATTTGGACTATTATTAGTAATTAGGTAACATATCAACGATCTGGCCGATTTTCACTTTGTTGTTTTTTAAACTATTGAACTGAAATTCTGTTTATACGCGTATTTTAGGCTCCCAATATGTCCTACCAAATTTGGTTCAATTTGAAGTATCCGAATCGGTATCGTCAGTATTATCTTCATCACAAAAAGGGTCCATACTACAACTTAATGTAAAAGAGGGCACGTCCAAAAGTGCAATGACATCCGTCGGAAGAGGTATCTTTATATTTTGTGCCTTCCTTTTATTTAAACATAAACTAGAGACCAGTGGATCGCTAGAGTCCATAGCTCTATGAAAAACGACGTGCACGTCTTCCAAAATTAGGTGATATATTCTGATCATCGTCCCTTGTTTTAATAATTAATTTTGAAGTCATCCAATTTAGGTATCTGGGCTCTGTTTTGAATCTGTGTTTTGTACTGTTGCATTTGATGAAGCATTTATTTGCATAGGCCACGAAATTTTAAATCTTTTTTTATTTGCTCATTTTTTTTATAAATGAACTTTCTCCACATTTTTTTTATATATGAAATCGAATACAGCTAATGTTTTACGTCCATTTGTTAACCACACTTCAATCAATTCTTTGTGCTCAAACTCAAAGTGGTCTGAAAAAATCGTAATTTCACGGGTTTATGAAAATTCGTGTAAAAACCAATTAGACTATCGTAAAGAGGACACTTTAATGAACAATATTGCATTAACAGTTACGACAATCCACCGAACTTTTACTCCACGAAACAGAATTATTTTGAGGTTAAACTCGCCTAAAACAACACACAACAAAAACACATAAAACAAAGGACAAAGCACATATATAGAACAAACTGAAACGAAATTGGACATTATTTTCCATAGACTACTTCAATTGTTTTAATCAATTTTCGTTTATTTTAAAGGCAGATAAACTTAGACAAAATTTTGCCACAACAAAAGCCACATGCGAAGTTAAATGAATGGCTGACTTTCAGGGCTTCGCAGAACTTTAAGGGCTGCATATCATAATAAAATTTTTCGATTCTACGACCACTGTTTTGGCTCAAAAATCGACTTTGGGACCATTGTGCAATGGCGCGAAAGCAAAAAATTATGAATGAACTTGTTAAATTGAATATTCTAATCTTTAACAATACTATGTGGGCAGAATCTGTAGTTTTAAGAAGTTTGCAACTTTACTAAGGTGAATTCAATTAATTATGTATTTTTTTATGGCCACAGAAAGTGACATGCAATTGGACAGATCCAAAGAGGAAGTGGCAGAATAAAATTGTGGAAAAATTTGTAATTTAAAACCTTCTAGGAGAGCTGTGTAAATATGTAACGTCACGTCAAGCCCAAGCTCCAAGAACTTCTTTTGATTCGGTCCACTGCACACGGGTCCAAATGCCAAAAAAATTTTGGCAGAAATTCAATTTTTTTTAAGAGTTTTGGAAAAACATATATTTTTTTCCAATAGGGTATTATCTAGGGCAGTTAAAAATCATATTGGTACAATTAAATTTGAAGCACAGCGAATTTACGCAGCCCTGGAAGTCAGCTGTTCGTTTACACAAACTTTGACTTTGTTTGCCTTGCACATAAAAGCATATTTTAAATCAGTATATAATAAAAACTATTAAGGGTATGTATATTATAAGTGTTATCAGTGCTTGTTTTACGTGATTTGCCTTTGTTTATATGTGTTTTTGTAAAGTGATGTTTTTAGCAATTCTAACCTTAAACTTGTTGTATTCCGTGGAATAAAAGTATGTTGGATTGAAGTGGATTGACGGAACTTTAAATGCTATTTTATTCTTCAATATGTATATAATGCGAGGATATTCATCTTTTTGCCCCTTTAAAAAAATCGACTTTGTTTGGACAACATTTATTTGAGTCGAGGCGAATTGCTTAAGTTTTGGCTTGCAAATTTACTAACTAATTTTGTGCTGCAGAAATTTAGAAATTTTTAATAAGTAGAAAGATATTATTTAAAATGCAGCATCAAAGTTGGCTTGCATCTCGATTGCAAATGCAATTTCAGCCAGGTGACTTTGCTTAACCTAGTAATAGCCATTGTACCCAAGCGAGTACCGCAAATTAGGTATTTTCAAACGTCCGTTGCGCTAAACTGATAAGGATTTCCCAAAAGTTCTTTGCGCCATTTTAGTATACACACTTTGATCAACAAACAAACGTTGACAGAACAGCGGAAGCGAAAATTCGTTTTTGGTACTTTTCGCTTTTGTAGCTGTCTTCGTCAGAGTTGCAAAATTTTTGGAGGTTGTGCGCCATTCGATCGCATCAAAGAAATAGAGTGCTTACAACTTTTTCATACATTGTGAAACTGTACCCGCTTAAGTACAGCTCTAAATACTTACCAACTTAACATTTTTTTTTTGTACTTTCGCGAATTTTTTATTTTAGTTATTGCTATTTACGTTAGAAAAAACGAATGGATAAAAAAATTTTTTTTTTTTTCCCTAGGCCAAAATTTTTGAAAATTACGCACACCCCGTTTTTTTCTCATTTAAAGTTGAAAGTTTACACATTTATTTATACACATTTATTACACATATAATTCTCTGTTAGGAATAAAATGGAATATGTATTCAAAATTAACTCTTATACTTGATCTTAACACCTTTTTTTCCCCCACATTTTTCAAGCTTTTACAATTATGGCTGACTTTTTGAATTTTTGTACAATTCCGGCTCGAATTGGTTTTGTTTTTGGGTTATATATTCAAATTGTTGGACAAAAATTGAATGTAAAGTCTAAATATATTTTTGTATATTACATTTAATAAGTTTGCATGTATGTATGTATGTGTTTAGCTCCATTTTCCTAGAGTTTTTTTTCCCATATTTTGTAAATTCCATTGTGCTGCAATAGTTGTTGTCTAATTTTTGATATACATGCATTTTAATATTAAATATTAATTGTGACATTTATAGTTATTTTTAAAAAATTTATGCAAAATTTATCAATTGTTGGAATGTTGCTGTTCAAATCAAACATCTAAATCTTGTTTCAAAATGGTCCCGACTAATTTAAGAGAAACCTATGAGTGCACACATTGGGTTTCCGGCAACAAAAATAGTTTGTGGCAAAAATGGTTCCTACAAAATCTAGTTAAGCAAAAAATTGTTGTATAATTGTGATTAATAATTTCGCAATGTTAAATTCTATATATGAACAATCAAATATTTAGATATTTTTGAAAATGCAATTAAATTACCTTTTACATTATTTTCAATAACAATAAATTCTATGCGGCAATTTTCCAAAAATCAGTACAATTTGTAATTTTTAATTTTTTAGGTTAATTGTTTTTAAAATTACAAAATTATTGCTTTTTGATTTGGTTTCCTCTTTAAAAAATTAAATTTTCCCCTACCCAGTTTCAAAAATAAAAACCAGAAACAAATCATAATTAATTATATTTATATATTTGGTAAATAAACTAAAATTATACATCTTAAAAATAAATATACAAATAACTTTTGGTTTTTTTTTCTCTTTCATAAATTATACAAATATATACAAATTGGGAATTGTGTGGGAGTTGTGAGTCTATTTTGTAACTTGGGCTTAATTTTGGGGAAACCAAACAACTTAAACGTCTCCCTTTTTAAAGTACATGCAAATTCTCGCAGCTTTTGGACTTGGAATCACGCGTCCAGACGCGTCCCAGTAAACCCTTGACTTTGAGGCTGGTGGAGGTGCGTGAGCCGCGATATTTACGTGGACTGTGCAAGTGGAAGAGAAAACAATTTTTGGTTAATAATTTGAATTTCGATTTATAAGTTTTCAAGCTAAACTCACCTGCTTTGTGCACTGCCTGGTGGGGTGCCTGGTGTTTCGCTTAAAGGTCCTCCCAAAGGACCCAAAGGTGTATTGGCATTCAAACAGCCAGCACTGAGTGGAGAGCAGGCGCGTCTCTTGGACTTGCGTATGGAACGCTTGCGGAACAGATCCCTAAAATGAAGAAAGATGTGAGAAAATTATATAGAGTAGGTGCTGGTGATATAAATATGATTAATATAAGCTGTATTCTACACTGAAAGATAGAGTTTGAAGCAAATGAATTCTGTGGCTTGGCTTTTAAGTTAATGTTCTTACTGACACTTACTAAATGTTAACATTTTTAGTGTGCATTTGCTAATAAAAATATGAGCCATCGGGTACGATGAATATGCAAGAAATTCAGCTTTGTTTTTAGCTTGTTTCCGCTAAAAAGCTAGACTTACTAGCGATATGTTATCGAAGGGACAAGTATCAGCATCTAGAAAACATTCACAGAATGTTTACCAATTTCACAGACTAGGATATCTAAACTGAACGATTCCGCAGTCGACACCTTATCTGGCAGAAATTAGTCAGCTGTTCGCTCCAAATAAAGCAGCTCATCCACAGTTGGACTTGTTCGACGAACAAATTCGTAGATCGATGGCCTGCTTAACGCTTTCTGGGTATTTTTGGGAATATGTCCGCCTCGCTCTTACCGTTTCCTACTGGCACTATAAAGCATTGCCGACCAAATGGAGAGGACAGAAAAGTGTGCTTGTGTTGGTGAACAAGAGAGCTTTATCCACAGACTACAGCCCATGATACAACTATATCAGGTACAGCGCTCAGCCAACATTTTGAATCAGAGCGCCAGAGAGAGCGGGAGAGTGAGATCGAGAATGAAGAACTCACATACACACAAATTAAGAATGTGTGTAGAGCAAAATAACAATGAAGGATCACTAAAAACCAGAGATTAAAACCGTAACCGAAACCGTAACCCTTAACCGCTAAAAACACTTCAAAATTTGTAACCGTAACCGAAAAAAAATGGTTTCTTATAACCGTATAACCTTTATTACCATAACCGGTTATCAGTACCGAAACAGAAACAAATATACGGGTTAATTTCGGTTTTCCTCTACTAAAACTTTCGATAAACGTTAATCAGTGCCGGGCAAATGTAGAGAAAAGTGTGCTTGTGTGTAGTGTGCAAGAGAGCTCTCTCCAGACTACAGCCGTTTTACATGCAATTCAGTGTTCTCCGATTCGCGTTTGCATAAAAACATGAGTGACTTTGGCCCCTGGTAGCTATGGCTGGTAGGCTCTGGACTAGACTAGGACGAGCCAAATGGAGAGGACAGAAAAATATGCTCTTCTCTCTGACACTCAGTTATGCATAGCCGGCTCTGACGTAAATTTATTTGATGAACATTTTACATGCATACATTGCGCCTCACTGTTGATGACGGGCACAAAGAAAAGAGAGCAAACGAGAAAGAGTGAGTGCAGCTAACCAAAATCTTTACCCTCCTCATCTTTCATTATACTATTACACTGGATGCTGGCTATTTTAGCCGATCCCAAATTGTACGAATTCGGCTTAAGTTTGGCATCAGCTAATTCTGATTTTTTGTGTAACCTAAGATGTGGGACAATATTAGCGAAATTATTACAGTTTAAGGACCAGAAAAAGTTGCATCAACAAGAATGCAGGGCGAACTGTTAGTCTTTGGTAACTTGTATTCCATCTGTATTCAATCTTAATTTGAAACCAAAAACAACAACTCAGCATTGTTCAAACTTTAGTCTCACGAGTTAGAATTTAGAGAACCAAGTCTGTTCGAGAATGATGCTCACCTACGTGTAATATTTCTTGATCCGAGATATAATATATCTTTATCTGCCGAGCAGAAAATAAACTGTATTAAATTGTTATGAAATCTGCACAATCAAATAATAGACAACCATAATTTGATTGAATTATCAGGGGAAAACAGTCCAAAACCAAGTTGGTCGGAAATTTCCAACAGTTCTAATTAACGACAATCTGACATCTTCATTAAAAATATGTTCCTAAAACAAAAAATATGGTTTGGCAGAGTACACATATTGGAAAGATGGGAAAAAATAAAACAATATTTCCACATCTTTCTAAATTAGCAAACGTTTTGCTAGCAGTGCCACCCAGACAAATAAGCGTTGAGCGCACAGTGGGCGATTTGGGTGATCTAGCGTAAGGAAAAAAAATTTTTCAACTTTTGGCCGAAAATTTGATTTGCCGCCGATACAAAAATGTTCATATAGCATATCGATAACATCAAGACCGATAAAGATGGCATCATTGATCAGCTGTAAGCTTTCGAAAACCATATATGGAGACACAACTTTTTTTTTATTATTTCCTGCGTTTTTTACACATATTTAGATTGTTGTGAAAAATTTTTGATTTGATCATTAAGGTTCTGGTTTTTTGGGTTTTCACAAACTAAAGGTATGTATTAAAAGAAAATAAATGTTTCGTGACCTGTGATTACATATTGTATTCCTAACTTGTGTTTAAAACTAACCACCTTTTTAATACCCAATTTGTGAGCAAATTTCATCTTCTGTAAAGTAAAACTTTATGAGGCACGCATCGGCCAGTAACAATGTTATACTTGTGTGAAACTATGGTTCGTCCCCCCAACATTAGCTGCCCTGAGCTGCCCAATCTGACATCTGCTTTTTTTAGGAATCATGTCATGCTGCAAGCACGCACTTTATTTAGTATGGCACGGAGAATGAGACGCTTAAAAAAAATTTCCAGCACTGGTCGAGTTCATATTTATAAATGTTATTGAAAAATCGAACTGTACTGAGCAGGACTACGATTCTGTTATTAAGGAGCTCAAAATTTTCTGCATAAGACTGTCTGATAAGTGGAAAAAATCAAAAACTTTGGAAAAATCCTCTCCCATTATCGACTCGGTATTGTAGACCTCTAAAAATAATGTTTGCCAAAGAGACTGCAGATTTTGTTAGAGCCGAAATTGAGAATATTAAGTCTCAAATACAGAAAATTGTGCTCACGTGACTAAGATAATTTCAAGTTGAACCCAAATTGCAACTTACAATGATCGATGGAAAACTGTTTAGCGTGATTGAGGAAACATCATCGCAAACTTGCGGCATTTGTAAGGCTTTGTATGGTTCTGACAACACTAATAGTGGTAATACGGCTCGAAGGTTTTTTGAAAATTCTCAATTGTCTGCACATAAAACGGAGTTAGCCATGATCTAATAAAAAGAATTGGTGTCATTTTGCGCTGTATTGTCTCTGGATATTCAATAAACCCCGACAGATTTCGCGAATACGCATTGGAAACCGCACAGATTTTCATACGGCAATATCCATGGTTTTACATGCCCTGCTCAGTAAACAAAATATTTATTCATGGAGCCGATATTATAGAAAGTGTTCAAGCAAGAAGCCTTGTAAGTTAGGAACAAAAATTTACGGAAATTTCGGCTCGAACATACTCGCAAAAGTTCGCGGAAGAGGATCTGATGAACTCTCTGTTAGTTTCTTCGGATCCAGTTCTATCAAACTTGAGCAAGAGTACACTAAATAACTCTGGCAAAGCATTTTTGTTTGACAGAGAGGCCCAAAATCTCTTAATGGATTATCCGGAAACAGAAGAAACCGAAGAATCCGGTTCGGACTCGGAGAACTGATTCAATAAAATATTTTTAATCAACAAAAACAACAAAAACAAAATCAAATCAATTATAAAAAAATGATTATTTAATATTAAATATCCTTACGCTAAATTAGCGAAATCGCCCACTGTGGAGCATTTGCTTTCAGGAGTAGAATTTTAATAAATCCCCGCCTTTGCCGGCATGATTTGTCAAAGTTATATTTTATACTAATAACCGTAACCGTAACCAAAACCCGAAACAAAATTAGTTTAATAACCGTAACCAGTACCGTAACCGATATCCCACAACCGTAATATAACCGTAACCGGAAAAAAGGGATCGGGCAAAACAGTAACCGTAACCCAAACCGTTATTCGTTCGGGTTTTAATCTCTGCTAAAAACAACTTAACTATCAGTGCAACAATAACCCACCGTTTAAAGTCCTTTCGCCAAACTCACACAATCTGTCGGTTCAAGTGTCAACTGCACACTAAAATTTTCAAACCCGAGCTGAGAGTGCACTCAGAGAGCGCCGTACCTTCTTTGTTGTATCATGCTACAGCCGTTTTACTTGCAATTCAGTGTTCTCCGATTCGATAAGTTCGGCTCGCTTTTGCATAAAAACACAACTGACTTCGGCTCCTGGTAACTATGGCTGGCCGGCACTGCTATAAAGCAGGGACCGGCAAAACACACATGCTCATTTTGGCGGTGCGTGTATGTGTTTAGCCACGCGAGAGCTCGCTCATTTAGCACTTCCTTTGTAGTGGCAAAAGAGAGCAGTGTACTGTCGGTGTGTGGACGTCGCTGCCGCAGAGCGGTGTTGTGTACACAGTAGATATGAACATGCCGGACTCTGTTATAAAGTATCTAAGCAATGTATATAAGGGCACTATAGCTTAAAATTGGGAGGCAGCGCAATTTGCATCTCTAAAACCCATTGCTCCACACTGGACATAGCATTGTCATAGCATTGTCGAAATCTTCAAAAGCCATACCAAAAAAGCTTAATTTGAAACGCCTTTCTATTTTGAGTGATGTCAACTACTTAGGGCAGTAGGGCCCGCCAATTGGAGAGGACAGAAAATATGACTGTCTCAGCCATTCGGTAATTCACACGTATAAGAGCCGAATACTTGCCAAAGTCATTTTTCACTGAATGTTTGAAAGTCAGTCGCAGTTAGCGCTACAAGACTATCCCTTCGACTGCAGTATATTGCCCAGCAACACTGTTAAATAGCATTTCCACATTTTTTGTCCTCTTTTCTTGGGGAACCCTGTTCTATGTTATATTTGTTTTGGCCATACAAAATATTAGTAGTTGTCAGCTAAATTCGCAGCTGCGACAAGTATTGGAAAAAGTACTTGAAGCATTACAGATCCTATGTGTTTCCTATGCTGCCATTGCGATTTAAGGTAATAGTTCTGCATTTACCCACCTTGATTTTTCAGGATTCTCCAGTTTGAGGCGTATCTGTGACAGTAAACCCACCAGCAGCTCATCCACATTATGATTAATGCCCACCGAAGTCTCAATGAATTTGCAATCGTACGCCGTGGCCATGGCCTTGCCCTCTGCAAAGAAAATAATAATAAAGAGAAATCCAAAAGAGATATTAAATAACGTTTAAGTGTGTGGAAGTTATGTCTAAGAAATCTCCCTGGTAGGCTTAGTTAGCCCCATTGGCATGATTCCATCACTTAATCAAATCAAATGGCTTTGCTTAGTTAAACTCTGAGGTGGATCATAAAATGAGTAGAACACAAAACGTGGACACGTCTGGTGCACACAATCGTAAAAATCCTGAGGCTGCAGGCATCAAATGTGAAAGTGTGGATGGGGTGGGGTGTGTGTGTTGTATGTGTCATATAAGATGACGGTGACCCTCCTGGTTTTTATGACACGCGCTTACAATTTTTATTAACGATGTGCCGAAAGTTGTGCTTGTGATTTTTATTAGATTTTGATAGCGTGTTTGCCTCACCCTTACTCCAATTTCCTCTCCTTCGCTTGCTCACACACATGGCAACAGCTTTTTACATGTTGCCAACATTCAGTTTCTTTTATTATTAAAAAATTGTTTCCGCAGTAAGGGAAATTCCTTAAAGAGCGTCTAATTAAAAGCAAACACGTCAAAAGGGACAACTTTTTCATTTCAATTAAAAATAATTTTCGCAAGCTTCATTAAATATGCTAAATTCAAAGACCAGAAATGTGGCACTGAAAAGGTGAAATTGAAAATAAAAAGGGGGGGATATAAATGAAATATTTATCAGAATGCTGATTGGATTTTAAAACGTTTCTTAGAAATGCTTAGTGTGCACTGTTCAGAGCCATTAGCCGACACAAGAGTAAAATTCCGCAAACTACACGCCCCATATATGCAATTTTCTTCGAAGTGTTTCAGACAATTACCGAGAAATTTAAGGCGTTAAAAACAGAATTTATGAAAATTGCATTCAGAATGATACACATTTTTGGTTCTTTCAGAACAAAATTTTTAGGAAGTTCTGTAATGTAATTCTTTAGAACTGGCCTCAAGGATTAAACACACCAAACTGGGTTGGAATTTAGGAAACGAAAATTTAGGTTTGGCATTTTGGCAACTCCCGTATCTTTAAAAAATCGGAAAAATAGCTTTTCCGTACAGATTTAACAAAAAAATTCGGGACCTCGGGAAATAGTTTAAGCTGCCGTGCCGTAAAGCAGCTATTGAGCGCTCCTAGAAGGTTTACTCTCGTAATTTTTGGCTTAAATCAGCCACTTGTGAGTCAAGCAAAAATAGCCCTAGCGCTTCATGAAATAGAATGCATTGATTGTAGGTGTACAAATCAAGCTAAATAAGAACAAGAAGAAATATGAATTCAAGAAAAAACCTTTAGATATGGACCATGATGCTGTCAATGATGTGATGGACGAGCTTATGGAGGATTTTACTACAATTGCAAGCTGTCGCACATTGAGCTCATTCCGCGACAAAAATTTAGATTTTTTTTAGATATTGAGGAAGCTTAAACAACGAAGCTTGATATGTAATTTTACTTTGGTAATAATCAAAAGAAATTTAAATTTTTTTTGCTCATTCCGTATGGAGCAGCTGTAATCAGCTGTTTCACGAAATCAAATCAAGCAAATCAAAAGCAAATCACTTTCAGGAATACCACTTTTATGTCCTGAAAAAATTAGCGTGCCCTTTTTTTGCCTTTTCTAAGAAAATTTAATTTTAGTAAGTGAAGTGATTTTCAAAATTTAAATATCGCCAGCCCTGGAACATTCGCGCTCATGTTGAATGCCATAAATCAGCTGTTCTAACATCTGTTGTGTTTGTTTGAATGATAGAGTCGAGAAAGAAATTCAGCGACTTATTAACACTGTGATGCAAGTTAAAGGCGCTGAAGTTGAAGTGAGCCATCAATTAATTCTTTTAATGATTGACAGAAAAGCTTGTAATGCATTAACGGAGACAACATCAACAAATAACATAAACGAAATGTTATTAAAGGAAGTGAAAGCGGAAAATTTGAAATTCGGGCTTTCAACTTTGCCTGGATGCATTCGGTTTTTGTATAACTTTTGCATTGGTCCTACAAATTGCCTATAAGAAGGTGGCAAGCCAGATCGGTAGAGGACAAAGAAATTGTTGCCCAGACAAAAAATCGAATTCAGAACGCATACTTATTGATCTCCCGAAACCTCGATTTGGAAGTAGTAACGATGGTAACACTGCAAGGCGATTTTTTCAAAACGCAGAACTGACTGTAGGGATAACTAAGATAGACATCGATTTGCTAAAAGAATGCACACTATATTAATAGTTGTTTCATGCAACTATAATAGTAATATAGACAAAATCAAAACTTATGCCTTGGAAACTGCTAGGCATTTTGTAAATTTGTACCCTTGGTACAATATGACGGCTGACTTTATAAATTTTTATTCATGGCCCGGAAAATAATTATGCATTGCTCCCAATTGGTCAATTAACCGAGGAGGCCCAGGAAGGACGAAACAAAGAACATTTTTCGAGAAAATGAAGTCGGTGAAACCT
Organism: Lordiphosa stackelbergi; assembly: GCA_018904235.1. Lineage (NCBI taxonomy): Eukaryota > Metazoa > Arthropoda > Insecta > Diptera > Drosophilidae > Lordiphosa > Lordiphosa stackelbergi. The sequence continues at coordinate 20,053 of JAEIFU010000891.1, forward strand.
CGATGTTCTGAATAGAATGTTCATTTCCACGGATCTTCTAGTATCGAGGCAATTCAAGAGACAGGAAAAAAATAAACCAAATGCCAAAATCAGCTTTAGATCTGTTAGAAAATGTACCTGAAGTTGAAGAGGAGTACTTTAATTCAAGTGAAAGTAGCGGTGAGGAATAAAGAAACTTGTTGAATATAATACGAAATTGGTTACGTTGTTTTTTTATTATAATTATCTCTAAAATCTAAAAAGTTTTACAAATTTGATTTTCTCTTAAACTCTATCGAATGCAGAAAAAATAATTTCAAGTTAATAATATTAGCAAAGAATATTGGACAGTTTTTAGCTTCCTATGTTTCGAAAAAAATTTATTTGCAAAACAAGTAAAACTTTTTTTTTAATTCTTAAAAAACAATTTCCACTAAATGTTTCAAACTTTTAACTTTTTTAATACTTTAATCCTGTTAAAAAGATGGCATCAACATTATTTGGCTACAGCGCTGAATTATGGTGCGATTTTGCCCTTTTCGCCCCACTGTGTATCGGCGAGGAACCAAGTTCTGTGAGCCCAAATCAGTCAACTGGTGAACCGAATGTGTTACCATTTTTCAATGATTTCAATGAGTCAGATCGCTTCGATTGTCGAATTGATCCGTGCGGACCCATGCTTTGTGTCGACTGCATTTCGACTCCAAATGGAACTTGAGTTACAGGTAGCACTTTTCTGTTTGGAGTAGTTTGGAGAAGCTGCATCAATAAGGAAAACTGCAACTATGTTTACAGTAGGTGATGACGGCTCCTTAGGTATTGTTACAGACAGAGTGTTTGGAGCTATTTTAAGGAAGATGTCTCAGTATATTTATTGGCCAGATGCAGCTAAACTGACAATTGATTTGAATTTTTTTGGTGTGACCGCATATTTTGAAGACAAAAATCTCGAAATAGCTCTTTACCAAGTGTGTTTTTATCCATACTTTGAATAATTTTACAACACTTCACTTCTTTAGACTCTTACGCCAGGGCACTATGGGCGATGAGCCAAATTTTTTCGCATAAACTCTAAAAATAAAGCTAGGCCCTTGAATTTTTGTGTAAATGTGTCTTATATTAAACTAGAATTTCGAAAAATAAATGTCGTCAATTGGGCCACGCCCTAACTTCCCGCCCTTACAACTACCTAAAATGGTATGGAAAAAACTTAAATTTTTTATAAAAATCGAGCTTTTAGATGTGCAATTTGGCACATTGGACAAATCGGAGCATAGGTACTTATGTGTATTAACCACGCCCAACCGCAATTAGTCTATAAGGCAAGTTCGGAAGCCAATTATCTTTTCAATCGTAGCCCTCCCTCAGTATAGCTAAATTTTGGTCGTCCCATATTGGAGGGTGATGATCTTGCGGTATTTTCATGATCAATTTCCACTTCCAAATTTTTTAAAAGCCATTCTGAGTGCATGGTTTTATATCTTGACAGATATCTTTGGCATTTTGGCAAATATCGATTTATATGAGAGACAAATCCTTTTGATTTGGCTTTAACTTGATCTATATTTCTTATGCTTAAAACGTTTTTGTTGATTTCTGCTTTAATGTATTCAGTTATGCCATCTGCATTTCGATTGTGGCTGTTCCAAATATCGATCAGAGTTTCTTGTGAAAACTCATATGTCATTAAAAATGCATATTATTCGATTAAGCGCAAAAAATGCGCAAAAAATACTATTACATACGGGGGCTTTAACAAATAACTTGCCATTTTAGTTTGCGCTACATGCGGCGCAAAAGTATTACTCCACGGAACACAATTACATCTGTTATTTTTCTGCAAACAACACAATAAACAAAACAACAGACAACAACAACAAAACACTAATTTCGTTTCTTATCACAGCATATATCAATTTTACATACCGTGAGCTTCGTTTTCCATATTAAGCTTGATTTTTTTATTGAAGCTTTGCCTATTTATTTACTTTGCAAGTACAATGAACTGAAACAAGAGATGAGTTGCCACCTGGCCGAAAAAAAAAAAATTTTTAATCTAACTGAAGTATTCACTTTTAATAATTGAAGTCACTTTTTGAAATTAATTCCATTCGATTTTTTGACTTGAGCCTGAAAATCGTCAGAAAAATGTTGGTAATTTTTATTTGTGCTTTGTTGTTCTGCCGTGAACTTGGGAGTTTACGCTTTTACGAGGGCTGATGAATACCCTATATGTCTCTTATTTTCTTCTTTTTATTATTTGTTGTTCCTTTCGCTCTCTCTACTTTGTTTCTTTTGTTTCGCTTCTTTTCCACTTTTCTTTTAAATAATATTCCACCTAAAATGTTGTCTGCTATTCCCCTTCTTACCATTCCCTCTTTCTCTTCCTGCCCCCAATTTTCTCTTTGATCCCGTTCAAATTTCCTTAGTTTTATTTTGCCTACTTTCAGGCACTCAATAGAAAATTCCCATTTAAAAACAATTCGCAAAAGTTCTACTTTTAAAATTTATTCTAACGAATTGTGATTATTAATATTTATGCTTACCCCAAAACAAAGAAAGAATAAAGAAAACATTTAGCCTCATCCTGTTGACATTTTATTGTAGCCAAGCATACGAAATTCTATAAATATTTTATGAAATTAGGTGGCCCAACAAGAGCAGCAACAACAAACAACAACAATAGGCTTTTGGGGGGCAGGCGGGCCTTAAGCCCAAAGAGCAAGCCAAAACACATGCCAACGGCATGAAAACGTAATCAATTTGTGTGTGCCGAAACAATTTCCTCGCTCAATGAAATCCTCCAAAAAGCCCCCCGCCCACCCCTTGAGCCCACCTTCGTTTAAGCGTCCATTAAAACATGAATGTAATTTAGCAAAAAAAAAAAAAATAAATATTGAATTTCCCCAATGAAAAGCCGCTTGAGAATCAGGACCCCGCTCGTAGAACCCTCATTCCGCGTTGGCTTTTGTTCTGTTCTGCTCGAACAGCTTTCGATGGCTATTTCTGAAAAGCCAATCGAGCGACACAATTTTTAAATGATGTCATTTACCTTCAGATGTAACCAAACGACTCCGGGCTAGGTCCGCTTTGTTCGATACCAATATAACCGCCTTCTGTGCTATATTCTGATTGGTCCAAAGCACTTGGAGCACCTGCTCGGCAACGTTGAAGCTGCTTCGGTCCGCGGCTGAATAAATGACGCAGTAGCCATGTGGATCATAGTTGGTCAAGCATTCATCCGGCTGTGGAAGAGGAAAGGATGACACAAAATGACATTGAGTGAGGTTGAAGAGTGCCGAGAGTTGAGAGCTTTTAGTTGAGGGTCGTCGTGCATGTTAATGGCATTATGAAATGCCACAGATACGATGAGTGGGTGACCTTAATGGTTGTTTTGGGGCAAAGGTTAAAGTCGCAAGTGGGAGAATGTATCTACTTACGGTCATTTCGGTGTAACCATGATCTATAAATATTAATTCAGACTCCTCGCCACTGAGTAATACTGAGACGGCCTTTTCACCGGATTCATCATCTAAATATGAACAAAAAAATGGTATTTTATTGATGTGTCGATGGTAACATATTGCAGTAGGCCAAATGAATAATATGCTAGGCGAATTATGTGGACAACAACAAGTTGGAAGTGCAATCAAATTTGTTGAAAAACTATTTACAAAGTGTGAATCGTCATGCGGGTGTTGGGGGGGGGGGCATTAATTAATGTCTAGGGTCACATTGGGAATTTCAATGCATTTTAATTAATTTGTCATCCTTTTTATTGTGCCCGCACAAGCCAAAAAGTATGCTAATATATGCAGCCATTCAATTGCCCCCAAATGTATGCAGTGATATGCAATATGGCGACGAATGCAAGTGCTTGCTTGATTGTGTGTGTGTGTGATTGTGAGTGCGTGTTTTTGTATGAGTACTTGACTCATTTCACTTATTTGAGGTTTTAATTAAAAGCCCAAGGCAATTTTGTATATTTGATACCCTTTCTTTTTAGACACTTAAGCAGGGTGTATAAATTTTGCACAGAAGTTGGTAATGAATTGAAATATCCATTAAGCTGAGTCGATTAAGCGGTGTCCGTCTTTTAGTTCTTTAATTTTAATCCTTTCATGCTGAAAACTTAGCACAGACTCTTTTTTTACTTTGTACCTTTGCCACTTTGTGTGGCTTCTAACTAAGATTGACCAATTATAGTCGACTTGACCGACTTTATTCTTCTTTTTTCCATTATTGCTGCAAATAAGTCGGAACCGCCCATATCAGATGACTTTGTCTTATCGGCTGACCGGTCTCCTTCGATATAGTTCACCGTCTGAGTCATTTTCATCATCTGAGCTCGGTAGGCAATCCGAAGACACATCGCTTTCATCATCTTCTTTGTTGTTGTTGTTGTCTTTCTAACTCTACCAACACACCTCACCAAGCATTGAATCTATTATTTATATAATATTTTCCTTTGAACCTTTTTTCCATTGGCATGCTTATTTGCTCCAGGGTGCTAAGATTTTGTATGTTTTTTTAGGCTATATTAATGTTTGGGAACATAAAAGCCGCAAACATAACCAAACAAATCCAGCTTCCAACACCTTTCAAAGTAACCTTTCAGTAAGCTTTTCGCTAAAGCATTCATGATTGCCAACTGTCTTTCCTTAAAATCATTGCTTTAATCAGCTAAGCCAAATAGACAAGCAATAATGCTTACATCTTATTATATTAAAATTGCAATGTTCATAAAAAATTGTTGCCTTTTCCGTATCCACATTCTCGGAATAAATTCCATATTGAATTCGTGGCGGTTTTTAAGATAAAAGCTAAAAAGGTTCAATTTTTATACATTTTCATGATTTTGAGCATGAAAACGTTTTTTTTTTGAGCTGGTCTAAAGAATTGATTTGTAGGTTAAGAGCTACTAAATCACTGAAGACAGTAAAATAAAATTATAGAAATAGTTTAAGAGATATAGACTTAAACAACACACCATTAAAAAAAAATCTGAAAACTACAGGAGCTAATAGACCAAACTAACAAAAAATTTTAGCATAAATCCCTTTTCCAAAATGCTCAAACTTTATTTTTTGCTCGCACGTCAGATCGCTTAATGCCATACCGCGTTTAAGCTCAGTCCAAGAGGTTTTTACCATGGTACATACAAGTTGAAATATCCATTTAAAAAAGTATTTGTGAAAACTCAGCGTGCGTTTCAAAATTTTTCATGTTCAAAAATTTTCACAGTGAATGGGACCGTCTATTACGAAAATCCCAGCAAGGCCTCTTCATGAAAGTCCATTTTGCGGCGTTATGCGAAAACGGTTGACGGGCGTTTTCTTCCAAAATGAAAAGCTGTGTTACCTTCAACCAGGTATCGGTTGACAATTTTGTGATGCAATTCGTCGAAGGTATGAGTTCTGGTTTCAACGCGCTCCACCGCACACAAGTCGCGTAACAATCATTTTCTATTTTTCCGCGTTTTTCGTTGTTTGACTGGCCACGCGTTCGCCGTTGACGCCGCTGACTTCTTCTGGGAAGTCAAATTAGTAAAAGCAAGGACCGTAAAAGCTCAATGACAGCATTCGTGAAGAAAAGCCTTATTCCGGCCGATTTTACGAAATTAGGATAAATGACTTTGCAAAAGGGCACAAACGCCAACGCGAGGCCTAGATATCATATTCAAAATTATGTAAAAAATCATTGAACAAATTAAATGATTAAGCTTCCCGACCCAAATTTTTTTTTTTCTTTGATTTTTAAAAAAAAAATATATTTCGAAGCACCATCAGTCTTCAATGTTACGTACCACGAATTTTTGATTCAACAGAGCACTGTTAACTGAGCAGTTGCTAAAGTCAGATTATGCTAACGAATGACAGTTTAATGTTAAATGTATGTTTTTCTGCAGCAATTTGTAATGGCCAAATATCAATAAAAACTGAAAGTTTTGTCGAATATTTTTAATGGAATCTACTCGTTGTGGTATATACTATGTTTTAGTGCCTTTGGTCTGTAGAAATTAATTGTGGCGTCCCTGAAGTTAAGGGGATTCGTGATTCATCTCACAAAAAAAAAAATTTGGGAAGAAAATTCAACTTTGCAAAGCCGTACCAAATTTTGTTTAGATTTGTTAACGTTTTTACCCATTTTAGAGCTATCAATTCAGCTTCTGTTTTACTTTTTCTCAACCGCAATTCTATTCTTTGATCACAAAAAATTTTTTTTTCTTCTGAGGCCTTCTAAACCTCATTTTCCAATGCCTACTTGCATGCCAAATGAAAAAATGTGACGAGTCGAGAAGATGTTATTCTTGATTGCTTTAAAGAGCGGTTGCGCCAAAGTCAGTCGTATATGAAAGATATTTAAAAGAAATGAGAAAGAATGTTTTGTGCAATTCTGGCGATGAATCGCGGAAATTTAACCGAATAATGCAACAATTTCAACGCAGAAAATCAATTCTTAGCCATTTAGAAGCACATGAACCCAGAGTGTCGTTCCATATGGTCATTTACGCTAAATCGTATTAGAGGTCGTAGGAAACAAGCTGCTGGAGATAACGTGGTAAAGCACAGAAGCTCGTAAAAACTAAAAAACAACAAGCTGACCATGCAGCAATTTTTAAGATAGTTTATATAAGTCCTTAAAAGGCAAAATTGATCCGAAATTTATTGTCACACCCAATTAAGAACCCTTTTCGGTTTTCTGTCGACGACACCTTACCTTTAAGGTACAGTATTTCGCTGTTTGAAATGACAGTAAGAACAGAACAGAAATCCCAAAAAATAAATGGACCCTTTTTTTCAGGGATACCCGAAATTCCAGAAAGTTTGCGGGCGAAAAATATGTTTCTTATTACGCGTCAATAAATGTACATACATTCTTATTTAAAATAGCAAGAACAAATTGTTTTATTCTTGTTAAAAATTTTTAAGGCGGGGTGAATTGCTACCACGCTCTCTTTTTCGCACATATAGCCCAACGGTATACATAACCTAAAAAAAAAACTAGACCGCAATATCTTGCTTAGTTTTTAAGTTATTAATTAATGCCTGATTTTTGGGAAAATTTCCTATAGTGCATAGCATTGATCGTTTAAAAAAAGGTGTGAGTGCCGTTAACACTCACGAGGCTTTGATGTGAAACCTGATGCCAGTCACTGTTTAATTACTCTTTAGTCACTGTTTAGTCACTGTTTAGTCTTTCATCCCTCTTTCATCAACTACTTTTATCAATACTTTTATCACCTCTTTCATCACCTCTTTCATCGCCTCTTTCATCACCACTTTTATCAATTCTTTCATCACCTCTTTCATCACCTATTTCATTACCCTCTTTTTTTCCCCCTCTTTCCCCACGTGACTGAAAACATATTTACGCCTACTAAAATCTTTCGTACCGAAATTAAAAAGTGTTTCACATCAAAAAAATTCTTTGTTTTTCAGTTAAGGTTTTTAAACCCGAAAATGATTCCAAATTTAAATGTTTTCAAATAGTTGAACTATATTGGAAAATAAATCTTAGTGAGAAAAAGGATTTGGTTTTCAATTCTTAAGCTTCGACAATTATCGAAAATATCCAATTTAATATGCTTGTGCTTGTGCGTATTAGCGAAATACGCAGTAAACGTCGTGATGGGCAAACAAGAGCAACAAAAAAACGAACAAATGCCTTGTGAAATAAAGGAAAAAAAGATGCGAGTGACCTGATTCACAGAAAGTAAGCGTATCGTGCGCGCTTCTATTGCGGCACCGTTTGCATGTTTCTCTCCCATAGCTGGGCCGCGCTCTGGAGGAGTGCTTATTTCGATGTGCGCAGTATTTTGGTCGCTGTGCACTTTGGCCACCGCTTTAGTTCGTAGCTTGAATTGGTACCGAATTGTCGGCCACAATGGATATCTAACTTGTGAATCTGGACATTTTTGGTTTTCCAAATGTAATGTTTATTAAACTCGACAATATATTTATAAACTCTACGCCAACGGTTAAGTAAAACAATTACCACAAATTAGACAAGTTATAGAATGCCAAAATTAGGGGAACTCTGAACATCTTTGAATCCATTATTTACGTATGAATTATAGTATATTTGGGTGTGTCACACAAATCTCTAGAGGTTTTCGTATAAACGTCAGCGTTTCTATTAAGGCTGTTTAAATATATATGTTAAGGGGCTTAAATATGCCCGGCTACTAGATTAGATGACAAAAGCTTGAGCGATTTGAAACCGCCTGCTCCAAAGCCAAGTTGATTTGATTAACGGTTTTCCTTCCACATAATCTAGTAGGCGGTCTAATTCTTGGCACTTCGCAGAAATAGTAGTCCCAGTTTAGTTCGAAGTGCAATCGTTTATACCAAAATTTTTAAAGATTTTCAGGACACCTCTGAAAGTTTTAGTTTAAAGAAATTCTTAGCAAAATTTGTTAAATTTTTTTTCCTCCGGAATTTTAGCCTAGTTCATTTCTAGAGAAAATCTCACTTGGTCCTTACACACTTTAAATTCTGGTGAAACCAAATACACTTCTCCAAAGCTTACATAAATATAAATGCCCAGCAAAAGCTTTTGTTTTGAATTGATTGCCTAATAACTATGAATGGACGGATTTATATATTGCAAAATTTTATAATTGAAATTCAAATAATCAATTAACCACAGCAGCTTTAATTACTGTAGCATACTTTTCAGGGTCGTCATATAACCTGAATAACTTTGTATGGCTCCGGTTAAATATTCATAATGTTTATGTTTGCTTTTGATATAATTATTTCTATATGCTGTTATTCTTCCAATAAATCAAATGAAACCAAAGCCGCAGTCATTTGTGACAATCAATTGTGTGTGTGTGTGTGTGAGAGGCAGCTAAGTACTTGGAGGCTTTTGTTCTTATGCCAAGTGGCCTAATTTGGTGGGCGTGACCGAGGGGCGTGTGTGTGTGTTGGTGTGTGTGGTTTAGGTTAGATAAAAAGTAAGTAAGTTAATTGAATCGAATTGAATTTGGGAACAAAACGCAAATACAAAGTTCAATACTAATTGGTGAAGATTTGTTATCGAATTTTGAAAAGCAAAGGGAACATTGGAATAAATATTTATGGTAGTTAAATAGAATAGAATTGTATGATTTTTTGTTATTTTACCGTCGGGGGCTTTTTCAATATGTATGCGTATATCAGAGTTGCCTAGATCTTGTGTTATTTACAACAGTTTGTAGTTTGTTTTGTTATGATTTCGTATGCAGTTTGTAAATGGATTATGGCCGAAAGACAAGAGAGAGAACAGATAAATATCATTTCATACATACAGATATATTAAGGATTTGTTTATTTTTGTTTAAAAAGGGGACTTTAGCTGTGGGATTTGTGGGTGCTAATTTCTATGAATTTCCTGCCAAGTGTCTGCTTCAACATTTTTGACGCTTTTTTTTCCTTTGTTTAGATTTGCCAGCAATAAATTCGTATCAATTGAACACAAAATTTTCCGTATGCAATTTTTCTTAAACAGATTTGTAGCTATTTTGTTGGCAGCGCCACAAATGTTGTACACAAAATAAATATCTCTATGCAAAAGAACAAAACGACACGCCAAAGATAAACAAACAAATCAACTAACTAATAGTAAATGCCAAGGCAAAAGAATAAAACAAAAAAAAACAGAAAGAAAACACAAAACAAAAAAGGTCAAAAAAACACACACTTAAGGGTCAGAGATCAGACATCACGCACACATACAAACGAATCACTAGACACTGGTGTGGTGGGGCTTTGTGTTAGGGTAAAGTGAGGCGGGCTTATGCAGTGCGTAAGGGGGGCAGATGCAGGATAAACGCTACCATAGATGGACCATAACTCACCAATGCTTGTGTCATAGGCATGCAAATACTCCGAAGTCATAAATTGAGAGACCAATGAACTTTTACCCACAGCAGGACCACCCAGCATAAGTACCCTAAAACGAATTAGATAAAAATAAACAAAAATTCTAAAAATCTTTTGAACTTCCACTTACCTATAAGGACCATTGCCTGGATTCGATGTGCTACTCTCCCGACTCGAGGCCAAAGAAGTTCTTGCCGAGGTTGAGATGGGAGCAGGCAACTGTTGCTGTTGCTGCTGTTGTTGTTGCTGCTGTTGCTGTTGGGCGGTTAAATGCTCTGTACTGGAATTGGAACTGGCCACACTATTGTTAGAGCGACTACGTCGACTCTTTAAAGAATCACCACGATTAACCACACCCTTGCCCGTTATGGAGAAATGTCGCAATCTATAATACTCCTCCTCAACACCTGTATTTGGCATGGAAGCCACGCTGCAAGAAGATTAATCATAGTTTTATAAGCACTCCTTCCAAACGCTTCATTTATCATACCGAGATCTTTGTTGAGGCAAACACAATTGATTTGGTCGGCCAGAGGCACGACTTCCGGGCATTTTGACCGACTGCGAGCGGCTGTGATGGGGCGAGCCATAGCTGTAGATTAAGGAGAAGGACATTAAGTCACGTGTGAACCTTGAGCAAAAGTTGCAACTGTTTAGCCTCAATTACATGGTCAACAGAGTGCTAAATTGTTGGCAACGTGACAAACAAACGGTGGCTAAACACGCAAGCGGCAGGATATGGGACAAGGACCTTGAATTGGCATTGATTTGAAATAGGTCGTATGCAAAACTCAAACCGCCTAGGAAGAGCAATTTAAATTTGATTTGAGTTTTCTTTTTTTACGAGCAACATCTTCAATCGGAAATTAAATCTCAAGCTGGGGTCATAAAAAATTTGTCAATAAGATGACTTTTAGCTTTCATTTTCAGCACTTACCGCATTTCGAAATCTCTTAGCTCCTCAATGGTGAGCGTATTGGTTACATCCAACAGTTGCCTCATATTCTCATCCCTTTTGTGTTGCTGCTGTTGCTGTTGCTGCTGCTGTTGCTGATGGTGGGTGTGATGATGATGCAAATGCGAAGCTGAATGGGGTGGATGAGCCAACTGTTGTGAATTACGTTTGCGGGCATTCAATTCTTTGCCTTGTTCGACACTAATAAAGTCTCCCTCGTTTTTGATGAGCAACGTTTCCACGGTGTTGTCCAGACTCAGTGAGGGCTAAAGCACAAAAAGAGAGGAAGGGAATATAAGAATACTTGACTAAGTGTTTACGCCCAGATGGACTCTGGAGTCATGAAATTTGATTTGGCTTAAAACATTTTATAGTACACAAAAATAATGCACAGACTTGGTGAACAAACCAGGTTAAAGTTAAATAGCACTTGACCATAAAGAGCCTGGCTCGAACTGGTACTGGGTCTGGGCTTACCATTAATGAGGTCTAATGAGGCTTTTAATGAGCTGTTGGTCGGCGTGCATACGCTTTGCTTGTGCGTTGGCGTAATCACAGGTTATTACAATTTGACTTGGCTGGAATATTTAAGTCATTTTTTTTTTTTTTTGGGAAAATTTAGCTACTATATTGAAGCCACCTTAATGCGACCTAAGTAGGCATTATGAGGCAAGGGTAAGAACTTGGGCATTAGGTCGCACCTCAAAGCGGCAAAAATTAAAAAAAAAAAACGTAGGTCTCGGCATTCCCAAATTTGCTAATATTTGTTGTATAATTAATAAACCGAATCAACGTTTACCACTTAAACGCGAAGCAACTTATATTTAGAATCATAACTGGAGACAAAAAATGGATTGTTATAATAATGTTCCTCGAAAACGATAATGGTCCGACTGTGAACAGCCAAACGATTTCAGCTGATATCCGGTTGAAAAGAAGGTTATGCTTGTTATTTGCGAATTAAGGGTGGTAAATTGGGATTTCCAGGAACAAACGATAACGGATGCTGTCAACAACTGGACATATTAATCAGCTATTAACGAGAAACGGCCAGAATTGATTGATCGTAAATAATATGGTAACGCCAGACCACACACATTTTGTGACTGGCAAGAACTGGATAGTAATTGGGAATTTTATAAAAGTCCTGAAAACCAGCAGACATCATTTATTGCGATCAATGGCCAGAACTCCTTAAATGGTAACCAAATGGTAGCTAAAAATCGAAGTTTTGAGTTCGAGAAATAGATCATGAGTGGCATACACGGTTATTTAGAACAAGAAATTATATTTGATTAAAGTACATTTTTAAATCATCGTACTTTCTTGAAAACAATACTTTTTGCTAGCTGATTTGATCAAGATGGAAAACGTGAAGAAGTAAACGGGGTTTTAAGTTGAAAGCCGAGATCCCCCCACACTTCCCCCACGTTTTTCGATACGAAACGGGAACATGCCTTAAATTTTCCTTAACCCTGTGATAATTTTAGAAATTGTTACTGAAATGTACTGGTATTTAGAATGATTAGAGTTTAATGGATTATAAAGAATATTTAAATAAATTGATTTATTAATGTCCAGATTTCGGCTGTGCGAACGAATGTCGAAAAGAAACGAAGTCAGGCTTTCGTTTTAATTTTCAAAAGTAATGGAAATTGAGAACATGCCTGACAATTAATAATTGTAAAATCAAAAAAATTATATTTGAATTTTAAATGGGACGACTTTAATGCCATAGAGATAGAGACCTGCCGACCCAAAATAGGAAGTCTGCTTAGCCATAAAAGGTCTAAGGAACAAGAAATAATCAGACGCTGATAAGCTGCCCGCTAAATTGTTCAATATCGGAGAAGAATTGGTAAAATGTGAATAAATTATGAGTATATGGGGTTGACGCAATGCTATGCCCTGACTATTGGAATTTAAGTGTCCTATGCCTAATGTTTAAAAAAGGAGACCCCTGCAGTTTCAACGCCAACTCCTGCGGGATCAATCCCCTCCCATTGCATAGTAAGCGTTCTGTCGCGTATTATTTGTGTAACGTCTAGCAACCACTTTTTACCACACTGATTGGACCTTTACAGTGTGGTTTAGACCGGGTAAACCAACACAGACCACAGATATTCACACCATGATTAAACCTAGAGAAGACCTATGAGAGAAACATCCACACATACCATTTTGTTGATTTTAAAACAAAGTTAACCGAAAGAAGGTCCAGGTTTTTGAAGCCCTGTCACCTTGGTATAAGGCCTGTATCCACCTAGTGAAATTTTGCTTAGGAATTTGCTATTTATTTCTTGTGTGTGTGAAACATAACTAAAACAGTGGGCCTCATAAATTTAATATTCTAGCTTTGCACTGTTAACCATTTGAGCTTACAACAATATTTTGTAAAAAAATTATTTTTTGAAAAGCACGGAGGGGGTGCTACAGGGTTATACTTGTGGAAGACCAGGGTCGATGGTTGAGGACATACATGACAGTGTGCAGGTCTCGATGGCACAAAACATCTGCGGTTTACTAATAAACGAAATGAAGTCTTTCCAATGGCCGCTTGACCAGGAAAGACCATCGACTCGAGCAGTAGCTACAGCATTGTAGCTCCATTGGCTTCTCAAGCCTTCGTAGCGGTGGATCTGGGCGATCCTTAATGGGGCACGGCATGCTCAACTGCCCTCAAGAAACTAGTCTTCTAGTAAGGTCCCTGGTATATGAGGCAGCCCATTATGGCCTCCAATAGATTTGCCTACGATCTGGCGACACACAGATTAAGAAGGGGCGACTTATACGACGACACTCTCTCGACCTTTTTGTCTGTGGACAGCATCTTCTGGCGGCCTCATCAATTTAAGCATAAGTGTGCCTTTGGCACCATCCCCTACCAATCTTTGCACGCTGATGGTTCCCCAGCCAGATTACAGCTCATAATAAAAATATAAAAGCATTCCCCCCAAAATTTTCGCTCATCACATCCAAAATAATTGTTGGCAATATATTCCTGCGCTGTGTATCAGCTGTTCTCTCCATCCACACACGCTTTCGATATGCCAACTATCGATAAGAAACTGTGGATTACGTTCATGTTGCTGGATACACGCGCAACGAAAGTTAAACTAAAAATTCCTGCCACAGTTTTTTTTATATGAAGTTTGCCTGAAATTTTTAGTTTCCGCGGTGCTGGATACCTGACCCATACCAGCAAAGTACGTTCGACTTTGCATGATGACGTAGATAAGTACGCAAAGCTCCGTCAAAATAGGAAAGAACCTCTCCGAACCATTTGATACCAAAAGAGGTTTTAGGCAGGGCGATACCTTATCGGGTGACTTTTCAATTTACTGATGGAAATATGCCAACAGAACGGGCGGCTTTATTCATAAAGATCTAATGCTATCGCATGCCGATGATATTGACATTATCGGCAAAAATCGAACAGGCGGTAAGCAACCGGAACTAATGGGTTTAGAGGTAAATGAGAACAAGACGAAATACCTAGTATCCGCGGACAAAAAGTCCTTGCGTCTTGGACAATCTGTTACAATGGGAGAATACAACTTTAAAGTTGTAGAGGATTTTGTTTACCTCGGAACGACGATAACCAGCGACAACAACATCAGTCTGGAAATCCGACGAAGAATCACTCTTGCAAACCGATGCTACTAAGGGCTAAGTAGGGAGCTCAAGAGCAGAGACCTCAAGCGAAGAACAAAATTAGCCCTATACAAGTCGCTTATTGTCCCAGTCCTGCAATACGGCGCAGAAGCAAGGACAATGACAGCAGCGGATGAAGCGGCGATTGGCGTGTTTGAACGAAAGATTCTTCGGAGGATTTATGGACCTTTAAAAGTTGGCGACGTTTTCCGCATTCGAAAAAAAGACGAACTGTATGGGCTCTATGGGGACAGCTGTCTGGTCAAGCGCATAAAGCAACAGCAGCTGCGCTGGTTAGGACATGTCACCAGGATGGACGTAGAAGCTCCAGTAAAAAGAGCGTATGTCAACTGGAAACCACCAAAAGCGACTGGAGAGCGTTAATCGAAGAGGTCGAGACCGTCAAACGGTTGTGATGGCCAATAAAGAAGAAGAGAGAAGTAAAAAGTTACTCATACGACACGGTCAATAAATAAAAATTATCACAACGAAATTATTAGTTCATTTCAATTGCCAAAGAAAAATCTAACATAGAAGTACACTCTGCTCCGCTTCATTTTGATTCTCTGAGTCGTTTTTAGATTCTTTGTCTCCCTTTAATCAACTTGTTTTCCTAGTTTAAAAATTTTAAGTAAAATTTCCGAGTTGTCACTATGAATGTTGTTTTTGTCATAATGGAGCTAACATCACTCAAAAAAGGGAGGCGTTTCAAAGGGTAACACAGCGAATGAGTTATTCACAAAAACTTTAGAGCCTTTTCGCTCCAGTTTTTTACTTTTGAAAAGCTTCAGATAAAGGGGTTGAGACCATGACCTTAAAAAAATTTGCATACTTAGAAGGGAATAGACGAGCACGTATAGTATTTTCTTCAATTAAGAACTAGCATCAGTCCCACCTACTACAGGGTGGTCGATTTAATTTTGCTATAAAAAAAAGGCTCAATATTTTTCTAAGGTTGAAATTTTATTGGAAAGATTGGTTCATTTCATTTAAATTCAAATTATGAGTAGATGGACCACTCTGTATTTGAATTTGTTTTTTCATTTCTACAAAGCCGTCTATAACTTGCACAAATATTATAAGAATATTGAATTATGCCATACGACGGGTAGGCTAAATTTTATTAAACGATGATTCCTAGAATCTGACGATGGAAGTAAGGGCAAATCATGAATGAAATGATGAAATAGAACAAGTTTTATTAAAAAAAAATTTGTTCTGTTAAATTTTCCGAATTGGGGAAACTTTTCTGCCATATCTGATCAAATTTTTTTGCATATGGAACAATTATTTTATGTTTGTTTTCTGAATAATCTACCAACATGGTTTTTTATGCAAATTTTTAAAACTTTTGGGCCAATTATAAGTTTTAAATAAATTAATTTTATGGAAGTCTAGTCTTGATTGTGTTATTTTCCCCATTCAAAAGAAAATTTTACTTTAATTTTTTACATTTAGCTAAAATCCTGCTTTAATTAAGGGTATGTGCTTCAGTACCATTGTTTAACTTTTTACAAATTTTTTTGGCAAACATTATTTAATTTCGGCTAAGAAATATTTTGGCAAAAGATAAACAATCTCGCTCAAATTATATAAATTGTGCAAAACTTTTTCAATAGCCTGATTAATTCAAAATTTTATAAAAAAAAACTCTCATAATTATTTCCCTAATTTAATTCAAGGCACTTTTTCTGCCCCTATAGAAAATTACAGGACTGTTTGTCTAGGACCCCCCCCCCAAACTTTTACAGAAGTGCATAAATTTCGAGCAGGTAAAAAATGCTCTAGAATTTAGGCAAGTAGAAAAACTTTTACCATAAATTACACAAATGATATACAACGCGCACACACACACAAACTGTAGTCCTACCTGTAAAGGCAAATTTATTTAGCTAATGGTGAAATTAATTTGTATATTTTATTGGCAGCTATGACAAAAAGTTCTTCGCTGCTGCTGCTGCTGCTAATTAATAACAGAAGAATGTGTGTGTGTGTGAGAGTGAGAGAGGTTTTAATGAGCTGCCTGCTGCTTGCTGCCTACACCATTTGATCAGGCCACATGCCAGGCTGGCAAAGTTTTTTGCCCTCAACCCAAGTTGGGTTTTTTTTTGGACTCTAGGGAGCCATACAGCAGATGCTGAGCCACTTTCCATGATGACAAGGAGACCACAGCATGACAAAACAAAAAGTTCCCCCCCAAACAACTTGTTACATGGGTCGTATGAGTAATATTTTTGTGTTCGATGACGTTGTTGGTTTTTCTTTGCTTTTCTCGCTTTTTTTTGTCTGCCGCCATTTGGTTATTACGCTAAATGACCAAAATAGTTTGCTGCAACATCGAGTGCGTATTTCATAGTATATTTTTAGTGCAAAGATAAAGATTGCAGTTGGTGGGGATGGGGCTAAGAGACAGCCCCCGCACCTGCCCCGTTGAGTCTTATAAAACAAAAAAACAACTAAATGAAAATTGTGTGTGTTTTTTTAAAAAAACGAAACTGAGTACAAAAAAACAAGCACACACCATAGCTATATACATACGACTGTAGAGGGTAGCAGGGGTCGGGTACATTTCACCAAATTTGGCAAAGAAAATAAAATTCTTATGTGTAATTCTTTTAACCTTTCAATTAAATGACTTAAAGTCTAACAAAATCAAATTTCTGATTTCCATATTTGAAGCCTCTAGAGGGTGCCCCTCTGTTATGTACACCCCAAACATTTGTATATGTTCGCGAATAATCCCAAACTTTTCCACCAGTTTCTACGCCTTGGCGCTTATGTTTCCAATCACTTTTCACAATTGGCCATTAAATATGCGCACCGCAAGTGTGAAGAGATTCGTCTAGCGTTTTTTAAATAGACAAATAATATAATCAAGAATCCCAAATGAACTAATAATCGTAATCGCAAAGAATGCCGAACAAAAATTGGCCGCAAATGGCCTGAAAATATTCGATAATTGTCAATTGTGTGGTCTACGTGCCGCTGGGTAAGTTCGAGATTAGACGCGTACGCACAAATATTTATCTTAAACTGAATCGGATGGCCAATTGGAATGGAATCTGTTGGTATTTTGTTTGTGTTTTGCTGCAGTTTTAACAAAAATTTGTAAACCAGATACGAACTTAACTATGCCCCGATTATGTGCATAAATCACAGTGATATGCACGTTGCGAGCGTCTGCCAGCATTCAGTTTACACTTCATGAAGATGCTCCTTTCCCCCTTTCGCCCTCCGTTTATAAATACATTTAGTTTGCTAAATATGTATAGGAATAATCTGGCCATGCATGTAAATCACTTGTTTTTCCTTTAACAAAGCGTTCTGTGTTCAATCGTCTATGAAATTCAGTCAAATTGCTGTTTTTAGGTGCGGGGGGTGTGGGATTTTGAGGGCGGCTGGCTATTTTCAGCAGGCACACGCATTAAAAATACAAATTATGAGAAAAAAAGGGACGTAAGAAGTGGAAATATTTATTTGGCCATATGCTGGAAGTTTCAATAGAATGGACAGAGAGATTTAATAAGTTAACAAAGTATTAAAAAGAGAGCATTTTATAGTTACTATTTCTCTTGCTCATATTATGCATGACTCTCAGAGAGGCTGATTATTTGTATTTCTTTGATTCGGCATTTGAAAAATTAAGGAAAATTGAACTCAAGAACGAGCACAAACGTTGTAAAATATAAGAAATAAAGTCGGTCAAGCCCGACTATGACATACTCTGTACCCCCAAAATTTTCTATATATGTATCTGATCAAAAAGCCACGAAGTATGCAAAGTGCATCCCTGTTGCGGCCAGTGCTGCCCATCATAATTTTGGTTTTCCTTATAAGTCGACTAACGATCTTCCGATCTTTATCACTTTTTCGGCAAATCGAGTAACACTACTGATTTACAAATGTGTGTAGAAGGTTCCAACCATCTATCTACAAAATTGTGGGAGATATATATACTTTATTGGGTCGGAAATGATATCTTCTTCCTGTTACATACTTTTGCACAAATTTAATATACTCTGTGTACCTTTGGTACAGAGTATAACAGTGTAAGAACGGATGTTCTCATTTATAGAATAATGTTGTCATTTCAAAAACACTTTTTCTACGATCGGTTTCAAGAAAATTCAGAACATTTGTCCTCAAAAAATTTGAGAATATTTAGTTCTTGATTAAAGTTAACGGCATTTTACTTTTTAAACAGGTTTTATTCTCCTATGGGACACAAGTCTTTGATGGTGTTATAGCTGGATTTTAGACTGTTTATTGAATAGTAACGATGAAGTGTTTTATTAATCGCAAAGTATCGGTTTCAAATATAAAAGGTAGCAAAAAGTTTAGAGTTCCAATTTAAGATTCCAATACTAAGCGCCGTTTTCTCATGTTCCTGTTTTTGCTCAAGTCGAAATCCACCTAGATTTCGCAACTAGGTGGTTTTTGTGTAATCGGTTGTCTCATGTAGATTGATTTTAAATTTGGGCATTTGCGCCACGGTCAACTCACTAATAGTGAGTTGGCAGCGCCTTGCCACTCGCTGGATTATTGTTTTATTTATTGCGCGCCAATTTGAAATAATAAAACATGCATTTCACAGAGGAGGAGAAGGTTTTTTTTTTAACGACTTGACACTATGATGGGAGATCAAACAATAGGTCTAAGGCTAAGTTCACACAGGCAACAAATTTGGGCAAATTTTTATGAAAGTTTCATCCTATTAAATTTTGAACGGCTATAATTGATCAAATTATTTGCATATAACACTATAGTTTTAGTTTTAAACCCTATAAAATCTTCAATCATGTCTATTTTAATCAAAATTTGGTGTGAACTTAGCTTAAGCAATGAACTAGGGGAATTAGTATGCGAATCTGTCTCTTCGGCAATGTCTGCAGGTGTCTTTTATATAAAAGGCACATCCAATATTTTCCATTTTGGGTCTACTTTTTATCAATTCAGACTAAACTGTTTTTAGCAGCAGATGCTTTTTGATTTTAAATATTTTTCAGAGTGACCATATGCTCGCATACATAAAAATACATTATTTGGTCAAGCATGTACATGGTTTTGAAATCAATGAGGATGAAGTAGATGGCAACGAAATCCATCTAAATGGCTAACCTTGAACATGAGCAAAGCAAATGCAGCAAATCCACCTAGATTTGCAAAAACAGCAACATAAGAAAACGGCCCTAAGGTTTCAATACACCCCATCTCTTTGGGTTTAGAGCAGTAGTAAAATTTTTTTGCTTAAAAATAATAGAAGCGTTTAGTATAGAGTTATTTAAATTCATTAATTGATCTGTTTAAAAGGGACCCAAAAATATGATAGGATTTGGGGAACCTTGCTGGGGGATTTTGATGCACCTTCGGCTTACTTTTAATCGAAAATTTCCTATGTTTACGCTATACACTAATTGGTTGCTTTAGCCCTCAGCGAGCCACTGAATAGAAAAAGAAATACTGAACAACAGAATAAAGTGGAACTAATAAAAATCGTCAAAACGACCAAAGTTGTTCAAGTTGTACCAGACTAGACTAATACTCTTGTTCCACTGGCGCATTCTTCAGGTCATTCTCGAAAACTGATTTTTCCTTGTTCCACTGACTAATGATGTTTACGGTCACATTGAAAATCAAAGTTCGCCTTCCACATGTGAAGCAGCATGCTCTCCTGGTAGTCCCGCCACGATAGCTGGTTTGCGGGATTCATATATAAGACATATTGCTGCATTTTAACATTCTAAAACAAAGAATGAAACACTTGACGCTTGCCTTGGCCCTGCCCAACTCATGAGTGTAGTCGGTTTTCAATAAAGGGGGTCCATACACTTCTCCCCCGTGCTTAAACCCCACCCACTGAACTAAAACCCTCTCCACCCATGGCAACGCCATTGACACAGCAGCTGTTCCTATTGGTGACACTTGGGGAGTTTGATTGCATATCGATAGAAAATCTAGCCTTTTAGCGGAAAATAGCTATATGTTGTGACAATAGCTAGATCATCCTTGACAGTGATTTGCTCATTTGCAGTGGATGACCTGCCGAATGTATGAGGTCATTTAGTCCATCCAGCAAATCACCTTAAGAATGCGCCAGTGGAACAAGGGTATAAGCCAAGATAAGAGCAAACATAGTTATGTTTTTGAGTTGTGTTTCTTGAAGAGTATAAGAATGTCCTTTGGAATATGAAGGAAATATTTCGGGGATCTTAATATAAATATAAAAATTTTTGTTCTCAACTTTGCTTAGACTGGTCTGGAAATATATGTGTCAGATAAACCTAAAATGTACTCTGTTATTTGTTAGTTTAAGTGAAGTCTATGTAGAAGATGTGAAATCGGCCCTTAGAATGATATAATTTTTGTAATTTGTAAAAACATTTTAAGTTATTGAATTATTAAGAATTTTTTTAGCTCAAATTTAAAGTTTGCTTCATTTGTTTTTTTTAGACAAGGGGAGTGAAGAGAAGTTACTGAATGTAGAGAGCAAGCAAAGTTGGAAAGTATCAAGAAGTTCGGTATAAAAAAGGAATGCAAAACTGATCTTGGATCAAGAATTTTTCATTCTAACCTTACTTTTGACAGCCAGAATTCTTTACTTCAGTTTAAGTGTGTAAGCGCTGTTATAGAAGTCGCTTTCTTCTGTGAGGCTAGCATTATTTTTTAGACCGAAGCCTCTCCAAACTTCAACTTTTGGCACCTGGCCCGTTTGTAAAGCCAAACACGTATCATTTCCAACATGCGGAATGCCTTCTTTCCATGAAACGACGCACAATGATTGATAAATTAATGGAATAATTTATTAATTTTCCTATATGGCAACTCCTCCGAGTGCTTTTGTGCTGCACGTAGAAACAGCGGTAAATTTTGTACCGCGGTAATGGAAATACGCGTACTGTGCGTATAAACGGGGTAAATAATTCATTGTGCCCATTCAAAAGGGAGTCCAGCTCGCCGACGATGCGCCTGGCGTTAGCCGCATCTGCATTATTTCTGTTGCTCCAAACGAAGTCATTTGAAAGCATGAAGAAAATCTACGAATGAACTTTAGAAACAGGTTTGAATCTGGATCCGTGCCGATGAGCAAGTCGTTCAATGGTTCTGGTGGCGTCTCAATTTCCGGTAGTTGCATTCCGACGGACTCATTTTCGAATTTGATCGCATGACAATTGGGACTTTCTTTGTCCATAGGATCAAAAAGTCCAATCAGGACTGTCGAATGAGCGGAATATTCGATATCTTGCTCATACTCGAATGCGAGAAGAAGGAACGAAGCAGATGTGTTCTGCGTGTGTTAACATCTGTCCAGCGCGCTTTTCTCTGCTCCAATTCTCATTGTTGACTTCGGAATGCTCGTGCATCTTGCATCCTCCATACTGACACTCGTAATTTCATTTATATTATGTAATTGTTAATCTGTTCTTGCTGCTCTAACATTTAGCAGGTGTGTTCCTGCAAAGTTTGGTAATTTGTTTCCCTGTTTTATTTAATTTTCCTAAGCTCTGGGAATATAATCTATAACCCTAGTACTTGTGTCTACATATAAAATATGGTATCACCGGCTCATAAGTCTCCAAGATCTATTGATTATTGAAAAAGTCAAATCATAAATATAATTTTCTATTAGGTTTTAATTTCAAAAGAAATTCTAAACATTTGCGCGGATTTTGTACACGCTGCAAGCTCATGTACAAAAGTGCAAAGTCTATACCGTTGAGTTCAGGTAAATAAACTCTATTCTTTGAAAATCAGAAAATCTAAAAAAAAACTGAGCAAGTTTCTTGGAAATTTCCATGGGAATGGCTATTTGTGGTAAGCGTCTTGGCAGATGCACAATAACAAAGTCAAAGAACAGCAACAACTACAATTGCATTGCACTTATATATACAAACATATGTACATAGATACATACATACACATATATGCTTGTTTATTTATAGCAAAGGTTTATTTATGTCTCTGCCTGCTGCAGAACAAGAAAACTGCAGCAAATGCAACAAGCAAGCAGCCTTCGCCAATTCACAAAATGGGGTCAATGAATTCCCTCTTTCAGATAGCGAAAGCAAAATGAAGCCAAGTACCAGGAAGTGTGGACAGGTATATGCCTATAAATCAGTTAATAAGAATGACACTTGAAAGGCAATTGGCTGCTGGAAATGCTACCTAGAAACACACTGACCCAGTTGGGGTCATTTACCTCCAATTAAATGAACACTTGGTCTGTGCCATTAATAAAGCCAATTTAAAAAAACTTGCTACTGTTGGCAGGTTTAACATTTTCGCAGGCTAATAGCATCCTTGACCACAACTTATAAGCACATTTTTGTTCGGTTTGCTGCCAAATGTCTGCTTTATAATTAGACGGTGTGGATGGCGGCCTTGACAAGGCGAAAATTGTTTTGGGCCGACAGCCGCCCCTCAACAGTAAAAGTCAATAACCGCCAAGAAACATGATTAGCCATTTGGTGCGAAAATTAATGGCCAAAATATCATTTCGACAATTGACCCAAAACCATAAAAATTAAATATAAAAGGCGAACAGAAATTGAAAGTGGTAAATTTTGGGAAATTGACCTTCGGTGGGCAGGTTGGAAAAGTTCAAAAGATTTGGCTAATTAGGTAATAAATGAGAAAAGTTTGGGTCAAATATAATGGACAGTTAGTGGGTTAAAACAATTAATTTGATCAGTTAAAAATAAAAAATTAATTATAATAAATAAAGAAGGTCACATTGTAAATTCAAAATAAACTCAACTTTATCTGAAAGGTTTTTCTCTGCTCTCTTAACACCCTAAACTGGTCTTTCATCAACATTTTGAGCTTCGTTTTTAGCCTGTTTTTGGAAATTCCAAAATCCTTTTTCTTCTTTTTTACTTCTTCAGAAATGCTGTAATTTCATGCATTAACTTTTCATCAAGCCATTAGGCCCCCTTTCGCCTCTTGTTCTGTGGTGTTTTTAGCCCACCTGAAGGACATAAGGTATAGAGAAGGTGGGGCGCGGTGAATGCATTTCCATCGTTTACTTGGTTTCTGGCCGGATAGCCTTTAAACATGTTTGCCTGTTTATGACATCAAGGCCTAAACAAATGCATTTTCACGTTAACACATTTCCCACCCCACCACTCCCCTCCACACTCTCCCATGTCCACTCAATGCAAAATCAATAGGAAACAACAACAGCACCGAACAATAGCAAAAATGGTTTTGATATTTCAACGTTGGCATAGCATTTCAGTGTTTACTTTGAAGGTGCCGGAGAAGAGAAGGGGGCTGGGGTGAAAGATAGTTTCACACAAGGCTGCACTCGATTCGAGGTGCGTGATAGCTAATAATTCGCACAAGTCTTCGGTTAGACCCTCCATTAGTTGCCTTAGCGAAGGTGAAAACGGTCATAAACCAAGCGCAGAGTACTCGTAATTCTTTTTCTATTCCTATAATTCACACCTGATTGAATACTCTTTAAGATTAAAGCAAACATCAAAATAAGTTAAAGCGAACAAAAATTTATTTATGGCCAACAATCGAACCGGCGCTTTTGAAAATACATTCAACAAAGTGATCAATTCGGACGTCATTTCTTATGCCTTGTTTTGGAACATTTTTATTGTTCTGCTTGTTTTCATTTGTTCATCAGGAAATGCCTTTACTCAGAACATCTCACTTGTATTGTTTTCCGCGTTACGACTGAAATGTATACTTATTGACAATCGTTAAAGATCTTATGACAAGTTCGCTTACTTCTTTTTACTTCTTCACTTTTTTTTTTGTATTTTTATGATGTTTTTTTCCGAGTAAATAAAATAAAAACAACCTGTGTGCACTGCCTTCGCACCGTGCCAGATGCCCTATTGTGACAGGGTCTGGGCATGATTTCTCATTTTGTTGCTTGGTAGTTTATTTTGTCAGCTGTCATCGCTGGCACGAGATGTGAAATACAATGTAAATACATTTTAACGGACAGCTGCAACAATTTCAATTATTTATGATATTGAAATTGTGAATGAATGTAACAAGATCTGTGCACAAAGGGGAGGGAAATTAGGAAAGTTATAAATTTGAGGGGGAATAGTTAATTAAATGGGAGTTATTTAATGTATTTTAATTTACATGATTTTGTAAATAGATTAGTTTAGGTTTGATACAATCTTTACAGGGGCGATTTCAAATGTAAAATTGTAAAAGTGTTTAACAACAAAATGTGAAAACCAAAAACTTGTATTTAAATTTGAAATGGGCTTAAAAATTCGATAAAATTACTCATACGACATGTACACTATGTAAAAATTGGTACATTTCAATCAAATTTAAGGTTTGAAATTAGTTTGAACGAAATGGAAAGTTTGAAAATGGAAGAGTCCAGGAAAATCCATTGATGTTTATTTTTATAGACAACACTGCGTATGAGTGATTTAAAAAACTGTTTTGCCTTTTCTTTTGGTTTTGTGCTTATTAATCACCAAAAAGAAATTTTTGAGGTACACAGAAAAAAAACCCCATAGAATGGGTGTTAAATATTATATATACACTGAAATATCCTTTTCACATTTTTCAGCTCCTTTGGATGAAAAATAAAGATCAAGAACTATACTTTTTTCTGATATATCCTTTTTAATCAAAAATAAATCGACTTTGAAAATATCCAATGGATCCCAAAAAAAAAAGGACCCAAATGGATACCGAAAATATCCTGATTATTATTAAAAACTGTCCTTTTTTACCTTAAACGTTTTTAATTTTACTTAAAATAGACTAAAATAATGTTCTTCAAACACAAACAGTTTAATTTCCCCCTAATTCAAAAAAAATACCAGAGAACATAACTAGGTATTGCTGAACCAAATATCAATACCGATAATATAAAAAATCCAAATTTTCAACATTGATATTTTATATATGGCTTCCAAAAAACATCGATATATCGATATTATCGTTATTTTCTAAATCTTAAGAAACTGAAAAGCTTTTAAGGAACTTCTTAACCATAAAACTGCTAGTGACGATTTCTAGAGACCGTTATACAGTTTTCAATAGTTGAAACTACACTGTCCATTTTTTCACAGTACATTAAAATGAGAGTTTCTTTTTCTTTAAACCTTAAAAGCGTGTACTCAAAGGACATACAAATTTAGTTAGGCACACTACTTCGTATAAGTAAGGCTTCTGTTAAAATTTGTTCTGATTTCAAGCAGTGCAAACGTGTTTTTTTCATGTGAAGTATTGTGACGAACAAAATTTGTATCTTATCTGAGTGTAGGCTTTAAAGAACTAAAGATTATGCTTAGAAAAAATATCAAGTGAAGAATTTAAGATAACCCGTTGCCTAATTTCTTCAGTCATTTTGCTGCGGATGTCTGTAAATCAGCGATTGTTACCTGATACCCCCAAGGGCCGAAGACATTTCACTATTTACACATAAATTTTTTGAAAGCTTGCCGAAGCAGAGGCCAAGAGAGTGAAGTGTCGAAATGCACTTTTAGACAGCATGAAGAATTCATCCACTAGCTCATCTAATAACCTATTGGGTTCATGACGATATCTTCAATATATTTTAGCACTGACACCTAATATTGCAGTGTACTGCTGCATCCACCCTCTTGAATATTCTTAAATGCGACTTAAAGTTGTATTACCAGATGTTATATACCAACTAGTACTTATTTTATATATCGTTTATAAAAATATCGTAACAGAATATCGCAAAAAATCGCTTCCACTGACATTTATCAATGGTTACCTTCTTTGTCTTTGGCACAGCTAGATGCTCGGAAGGAAAGATAATAAAGCTATTAAGCGGGGTAGCCACCAAAATATACTGAAAGAATACCGCTATAACAACAATACATACTTCAGAATCCTTTTCTAACCAGCAATCTATTGCGTCGCAGAGTCGGGGTGCTTGTATTTGGTTTTTATACCCTTGGAGAGGAATAGTAAAATTGTCCGGATGCTTGTAACGCATAGAAAAAAGCATCACCGACCACATAAAGTATATACGCTGCACATTTGTCGGAACCGGCTGGATTGGATGACTATATCATATAGCTACCATAGGTACGGTGGGTCGAAAAACTAGTTTTGGCGAGAAAAACTTTTTGTTTTTCTTGCAAACGTCTCCAAAACCTCGTATTTGTAAGGTTTTTATGCTTTCACATAATTCCACTAAGATTTAGGAAAATCTGTCAACTATATATTATAGCTGCCATACAAAAGATATGTCTGAAATAAAGTCTTAGTAAGAAAATCTTTTTTCGTTTCAATACTATCGCTCCCAAACTTGTTATTAATCAGTTTTATATGCTACCATACAATTCTGTCAAGTTTGATCCAAATTGGATGACTTTAGCATTAAGCTGCTATAGGAACGATCGATTGAAAAAATAGTTCTAGTGAGAACAACATTTTGTTTGTTTTTTAGAACTTAAAAAAACTTGCTTTAATTTCCACAAAAACAAGTACTAAGTCTCGATATGTTCTTATGTCAAACTAGCTTGAAAGGATTTTGAAGTTAAGAGTGCTTTGGATATAGCTAAGACGGTATTACTATTTGCCGAATCTACCACCATTCCGAAAGAAGTTATTAAAAGTAGTAGAAAGTTTTAGAACATACAGTAAATTAACCTTTTCGCTTGCTTAAGCTGCCTTTACACTTGTAACTGAACTCTATAGGCACTCTCTGACGATAATGTAATAACAAAGAAAATAACTCTGCACATTTAAAATATGTAGCCTTATTTGATGAATTAGGACAGGTTCCATTTGACAAGAATTTCTCTTTAGAGTATTTTTGACAACCGACTATTTAGATGTGACCCACTAGGATTAAAATTTGTTTGAAAATATGCAAAATCTAATGTCTAATGATAATTGTAAAGCAGCTTAAGACTACCAAATTATATAATTAGATTGGCGTTTCAAGTCAAGTGCAGACGTGTAAAAATTGTTTGCCTGATACGGATCCAAGAGCAACCGAAATATATCAGAAAAAAAGAAACATAAATCGTTTTTTCTATCAACCTGACCTCGAGCCGGAAACATCTATTCTTACCTCGTTTAAGTAAGTTGATAAATTGTTTTTCAATCGGGGTGCCACAAAAATCTCAGAGATTTTGCCGACTATTGGTTTGTAAATCTCTCGAAAAATTTCTTGGTGCCACAGAACTTCGAGATTTCATTTTCTTATTAGAAAATCTAGTTAGAACACCAGATGTTCCAATTGAAGTTCCTAATTTAGTTATGGGTTAATTTGATGTTTAACTGAAGTGTTTTGATTGTGTTGTATGTTTTTATGATGCATTTTTTAAATCATAATCCAAATTTAAGTCAAATTTCTATAAATATAATGCAAAAATTTAAAAAATTTGTTGGCGCCAAACATGAGGTATAACTTGCGGCCCTTAATCCTGATTTCATGATCCCCGCAGGCGCTAGTGCAAAAGAGCTTTGCGAAATCTCAAAACCAAACACGGAAGGTTTGAAACCAACCAATAGAAATTTCTGTGGCACCTAAGAATTGAATTCGTTTGGAATTTGGTTGGAAGAGGTTTCTGTGGCACCCCCGAATATAAGAATATTAAACCGAACCTTTTTCAAAATCTTATACGGCTACTGACCAAGATTCTACTAAGAGTCTTTAAAATCTTCTATTTACGGGAGAACAAAAATCTCTAGAGAGTTGTTGACGGTTGGTTTGAAAATCTCTCGAAAAATTCGTTCGTGACAGAACTTCGAGAGATTTCATTTTCTTATCTTAGAAAATCTAGTTAGAACACAAACTGTTCCAATTACAGTTCCATCTCTAAAATCAAGGCTGTTTCTCTCTCAAAAAGTTTTCCTTCTAGTTTTATTTAATTTAAATTTTTAAATTATAATTCAAATTTATGCGAAATTTAAAAATTTGTTGGCGCCACTGAAGTATAGCATGCCAGCCCTTAATCCGCTGACTCTCACATAGATGGCGACACCATTGATAAGGGAAGCCACTGAGCTGGTGGGTTTTGTTTAACATGGAAAGACTTTGGTTGATTTTAAACTAATTAAATAATTTATTCATTTAATGCAATCTATTCAGAAAAAACATTTGCTTGTCAAAATTGTTTGGGTGCTGAATTTTGTTAAATCTCCGAACTAAATATGGGACCAAAAGAAATTTCTATGGAATTGGGTTGGAATTTGGTTAGAAAAGGTTTCTGTGGCACTCCCGGTAGATATATCAGCAATGCTTCCATTTTCGCTTTCGCAAAATTTTTTACGATTTTAAGTCCAAATTTGGTCCAAAAATCGCTTTCAAATCGCTAGATTTTTGCGAAAGTGAAAACGGAAGCATGACTGTATAATAAAACATAGAAAAATATCGGAAAAAAAATAATTATTCGCAGAAATCATAAAAATTATTATTAACTTTTTTCTGTCCAACAGAAATCCCCCTTAGACCCGCCCGGCTCTTCGACTGCTCGTAATTACCCCAAGCAGAGCAGAGCGTAGTAAAAACGTTGGGCAAATTGACGTCATTTTGTGTGTGTTTGGGGGCCATACTCAATAAATCAGCATATCGTGTACGGATCAAAGGTATCAATAAGCACACACTCAAACAAACAATTCACATCCCATGGGCTGGCGCTGTCTTATCTTATCTGTCAGTCAGACGGAGTAATATTGATGCACACACCCATGTGTAGTTGTTACCTCATTAGCGCAAAATCAATCAACTTGGTTTATCTTTTATGAATAAGCACAGCGAGTGATAGTTACCTCCTTATAACGCTTGGACAGGCTGCGGCAGATGCGCTTATAGAAGGGAGCCATTGTATACAGGGAATAGTGTTTTTTATAACAATTTGTAACTCGAAAACTTTGAAACTTTGTAGACTTGTTCTTTATGTTTGGGGATGCACAGACACACGGTTTACATATCGGCACAAGAGCTGATGAACACTAATGATATGATATTCTTTTACGCCGTAACTTTGCATAGGATTTGTAGTTCTGATGCTGTTTTTTTTTGTTGCGATGCGTAGCGATGCTTTGCGGCGGATCGTAAACATTTGAATGAGTCGATCGCTGGGGGCGAGTTGTTTTTATGAGCTGCGATAATTCTGTGCGCACGCGAGAGCAGCCCGAGAAAGCGGAGGAGAGACAAAAGCTTTTGCTTTCGCTGGGAGAGCGGACAAAGAGAGTTGGTACTTTTTTGTTTCCACTTACTTGTTGGACAACGATGGTGGCGCGTGGTTGCTTGCAAACGGCCGCTGCCTCCATGGGATTTGCTGTCACATTAATGGGTCCTCCCCCTCCTCCGCCGCCGCCGCCGCCGTGGCGCTCCTCCAAATGCTCTTCCTTTGCCTTGTGTTTACTTTTGAAGGAACGCTTGCGGGTAGAGTCGGTGGGACTCAGCGCTTTTAGGGATTCACTTCCTGGACTATGCATATGCAGATTGAGCGTAGAACTCGAACCATGTTTGGGCGGTATCTGTTCGAATTTGTTGGCTATGTCATCGAACTTGTTGAGTTCCGCATAGGAATGATCACTGGGTGAGGAGGAGGACTTGGCCTGGGGGTAGAAGGCATCCGATTGGGGCACATACTGCTGATTCTCTCGTATGGTGGTGTGAATCACCGAATCGGGTCGAATGCGCTTGGAGTTCTTGCGTGAGGGCGGACGATCCCGTTCCCGTTCCCGCTCCTGATAATGGAGCTGTTGCTGCTGCAGCTGTTCCTGCTGGCTCAATCTCGAGTATTGCTGGAAGATGTCGGCTCCCTGCTTACGCTCATAGACCGAACAGTTTTCCGCCTCATCCGAATCACTGCTGGTACTGGTGGCTGTGGTGGAACAGGGGGCAAAGCACTCCCTCTGTATTCGCTCATAGTCCAAAGCCTCCCGATCGAAGGGGAACATGGTACCAGCTACTTCTCGTAGGCAACGTTCGCTGCTGCCACTGGACGAGCTGGACGAATACTTCCTTTGGTTGCAGGTGAGGGCGGAGGGCGACAACTGCTGTTGACTTGGACGGGGTGGCTTGCCGGAGCCGCTGAAAAAGTTGCCCTCCTTCAGGGTGGGCGGCGCTGAGTTAACCTTGGCTATGGCTCCCGTGGAGGCGGAGGGCGTGGTTCGTTTGCGTTCACGTTTGGGACTGGTGCGACTGCTGCTCGAGGGTGAGACACAGGGGGAGATGCGATTACGTGTGCTGGTATTTGCATTGGGGTCACGCTCGCGGGAGCGTAGCTTCTTGTTGCGACTGTTCGAGCGGCTACCCCCGCTGCGCTCATCGTCCTCCTCGTCCGCCTCACTGGCCGCCACACTAGTAACTCCACCAGCGCCCCTTCTTGGCGCCGCCTGTCCCTGTGGTGTCTGCTCCTCGTCCTTGAATGTGAAGTGAGTGCGCCCCTTTTCGCTGCGCGCCGACTTGGGGGACTGGGGCGGATCGAAGGTAAAGTGTTCGCGCACTCGACTCGGCGCTGGCGCCGTGCTGGGTTCCTGACGACCGCTTGACAAGCCACTACCTCCTGCTAAGTGGCGCCTCTGTGAGGATAACAGTGGTGTGGTGGAGGAGGGTTCGCCAGTCAGTATGGACAGACAGGATTCCTGGCTCTGAAAAAACACAAGAGTTGTGCCTAACCCCATTTGAAATTGCTTTAAATCTCTTCTCACCTCGGTGCTGTCCTGCAGATTCATATCGGGTCGCGGGGGATAACGCGAACAGCTCGTTAGTTCCAGCTCGGTGCCAATGCCCCGACCGCCACCCTCATGCTCGGAATCGATTTGTATAGCGGTAAGTAAAGGCTCTTCCAGCGAACTGAACAGCGGCTCACTGGGACACGAGTTGTCTCCTATGGCAAGCGGGGAGGCAACTTGATTAGTTGATTAATTAAAATGACTCAGCGAGGCCTTCAATCAATCAATGCCCGGGCATACTTCTGCCTTACCTAGGTCCAACGAGTCGCACGTCTCCGATGTATCCGTGTGGGTGACATTTGTGATTAGTGTGCAGGCCGAGTCCGTGGATGTATTGATATTGGTGTCCGGTATGGATGCCGATGAGGTGCCCATTACCACCAGCTATGCACACACATTAATCAGAGCTAGATCTAACAAAGCAAACCAAAGGCCACTCACCTTGGGCACATGGCTGTGCATGGCTGTTGTTCCACCCACGGAATTGTGATAGGCACTGGACACCGGATTCAGCGGCAGGCTATTCAAGGGAGTCGAGGAAGTGGTGGATGCATTGATCTTGTTCTTAATGCTGCGTCCACTCTTGAAGTACAGGCGTCGCAATGCGGTGGCTGTGGAGGAGCCAGACGTACTGAAACCATCATTATCCGAGCCGCTCGAATTGCTGCCACCGGAGAAGAGCCCAATGCCATTGAGCTGAGCTGCAGCTGATCTGGCTGCAGTGGGCGTTGAGGGTTTCGATCTGTTTTCATGGGAATTTGTGCTGTTGGTGGTTTTGGTGGTGCTGGTGGTGGTAGGAGTAGAAGTGATTGGTGTCGATCTGTTAACAGTCGATGCAGTTGTTCGTGCTGCAGTGCGAGGCGAAGAGTTAGAAGGAGAAGCAGTTCGCTGGACAGTCATCGATTTGTCGCTGCCCCGCGCGTCCGATTGACCCAAAGTCAAAGCCATCATGGCTACTAAAGTTAAACGGAAGATGTAATAGAAGTAGTTGGCCTAAAGCGGATATGTCCCTTGGAAGACCGAACAGTAAAAACTTTGCCAATTTAACTTTGCTGTTCAATTAGTTGGGGATAATGCCAACCCTTGAAGCAGTTAAGTTCGACCGCAAACAAGTACCAATTTTTGGGGACCCTTGGTTGGTATTCTTAGTTTTTATTTGTGCTAAGGACGGCTATTTTGTTGGATTATTTCATTTTTGACCCCTCTATTTGTGTTGCAAGTGTTTTGGCTCATCTTCGATTTTAACTATTAAAAAAATTAAATCGTTACTTTGGAGAATTTCTGTCCAAAAACATCACTAAGATGGCACAACCCCGACGTGGCCCCATGTGACTTTATCTGTTTCCAAAAAGTAAAGAGGCCTATAAAGGACGACGCTACGACGGCATCGAAGGAGTAGCTAAATAAGGTCACTTAAAATTATTCTTTTAAGTGCTTCGAGAATAGGAAGAGACCTTGTCATAAATGTATTAGGTGGATTATTTTGATGAAACCCCATTGTTATTGATAATTTTCCGGTATTTTTTGTGGATACGCTAGATTTTTGACCAAAGTAAATATGTTTTTAAAGCAAGGTACTCAGACACTCCAAAATTTTGTAGCCGCTAATTGAGCCGCTATGACAATGTAGTGTGACCAGGCAATAGCAAAGAATTCAGCCGTTGTTTGTTTAGAAATTGGAGAGCTAATTCAAATAAAATAAAAGAGTTTAAAGAATTGATAAAAAAAGAAGTCACTGGTGGAAATTCAAAGATCATAGAGTGCCATGGTCAATTTCTTAGATGAATTTTGTGTGGTTGGAGGTATAAGCAGTGTCAGTCAGAGCAGTTATTATTGTATTGGCCTGGGTGAACAGAACTTGAGGACTGAGATCATACTCCCCGAAGGTAGGTGAACACATTGGGCGAAAACTAGCACAGTAAGACTTAGGCTTAGGGCTGATTGGCCGTGGGCTGTGGAGGCTACGGTGGTTGGGACTTTGGTTGTGTGCATACGTGGGGCAATTGGCGACACCAACCATATCCCCACGAGCCTCCGAAAAGATTCTCCGACACAAGTGATGCAGCTTCCTGTATCGGAATGTATTTTATTGTTCAGATTCCATAAAAATGGATGCGATTCGTTCACTTTGATCAGCTCCACTTGTTTGTCCACCTCACAGCTCTCCAAATAATTGTAGTTTTGTTTTTAGTCTACTTTGCTTTTAACATTTTTCATTGCGTGCTCAATTTTCAAAGTACCTCTGAAAATTATCAAATAAGTTTAATTATTTCCTGACCCCCTTCGACAATTTATCAGCTGTTATCAAGAAAACAAGTTGGCAGGTCCATGTTTATTGTCGAAGCGAATTGTTGGTGTCCCAGTACTTGCTCAGAAAATGCGCTCTGACAATTTTCACGAGCGGATTTCCTGAGCTTGAACAACAGACACTTAAATATTAAGCTCACTAACCTAGACAAGACGGCGCGCTGTACTCTGTTCAAAGCTCTAGTATTTGGAAATCTAGATGTGAACAACTGGAACACAAACAGTAAGCCCACTGTAATATCCAAACAAAGTTTAAATAAACTATACAGTTCAACAACATTATAATGAAAATGAGCACTAACGTTGTCAAAAACATTTGCCTTGTTCACCAGCATACATAAAAAATCAAACATCTTCCATTAAAAAGTTAATTGGTTCTTGTTGAATGCTTTGATGAAACTTGAAGAGTAAAAATGATATGCCAGGAAGCTATCCTTTTGATTTTAATAAAAATCACAAGAATTACCAACCTTAATTGCACTTCATTCGTTCACCTCAACAATTGAACTAGATCCATCGATTTTTCGTCATCGATTTGTGCTGGTGAACACGGCCATTGTAAGATGGGGATTTCTCAGTTGTAGCACAATTAGGGTGTTCACTTGGTGAGCTCATAGGCACTTGGGAAGAGTGTAAGCATTTCCAGCAAACAATTTACCCTAGACAAATTGTGCACAGCTTACTCGACCGAGACCCTGACTACGAAAAGTCGGCCACTTGAGCCCAAACAGTGTGCCCATATTTTGCTTGAATCATTGATTCAATTCGATTTTATTTATTTAATTTTTCTCACCAAATCTCGATAAAATAACAGGCGGAATGTCAAACGAAATTGTGCACAAATTTCGTTGCTCACAATACTAGTCAGGCAAAACTGCTCAACTGCCTATGTACTCAACAAAGTGAATACCCTAAATGTCTTTTTCACCTCAAAATACAATTTAGTTTTTTTACTTCAAGAACATTGATAACCTTTGTCCTCGCCTTCCAACGATTTTTTCCACAAACTTAATTTATATTAATTTTAATATAACTTAAAAATTGATTTAATAAAAAAGTTGTTATATTAACCTATTTTAATTTAATATTTGTATTTAATTATTAAATATTAAATTTTTTCCCGTTAGCCTTGACTTGTTCCCCTCCCAAATAAAAAATTCAATTGGAAATAATTTTTTAAATTTTGCAACCTATTATATTAATTTTTTAATTCCAAAAAATAATATAATTTCAGAATATTTCGTTCTTGTTTTCAGTTGACAGCAAATTATTTTCCAGCCATTCAAATGCGGAGGTTTTTGAAGCAGGAATGAAATGGAAATGGGAATCATACAGTAACACCCCTAAGGAACGTTTTCAAAGTTACGCATCTAAGGAGAGTGCAATGCCGAAACACTGCGTCTAGATTATCTTCAGATGATTAATGGGGAACTTTTTGTAAAATCATGGTCAAATGGAGTGTTATTCCAGTGAACATTCTGGTTAAACGAAATCACTCGATAGAACAGTTCGTAAGGTGCCATTTTTTATATATATTGAAAAAGTTCTTTAGGGGGTTCTTTCGAAGTCTCCTATGTGCGCATTATTGAAGTATAACAGGGGGTTCTCTGCCAATACATTTAAAGAAAATCATTTGTCAAGCAAAACCAACCACAAGAAAGAAATGGAGACATAACGCTTATTGTCGGTTGCCATGTCTATCAGGCCTGCTCCCGTTTTCGATTTCGATATGCCTGATATTTTAAAATTTGAATAAATCTCCCCCTTGGGGCATTTTGTTTTTAGCCTCAGAGCTGAACAGTTCACAACACAAATACCCTTTGTATTATTTGTTTTTGACTTTAAATTTCCAATTATTTTCATTCGACTGCATATTGGGCCCAATGTCTGATATTTTAGCATAAAATCAAAAATTTCATGGAAACAAAAATCATTTCTTATAACACACCTTTACACTACATAGTCAACGTACAAAGAATCGAATAATATTTTCGATTATTTGGCAACCCTGAAATTGTTATCGATTATCAAAGTCAGGTGTTGAGTGCTGTGATCGTTGACATTAAAATGGCGTCAAATATTTGTTAACTTTGTGGACTTGTGAAGTTGCACAAAAAATTATGGCAATTTATGGATAATAAAGACCAGGGTATGTGAAATGAATAAATGGAAGCATTTTTTGATAATGTTCAATATGTTGCATTAAAGTGTATTGTTTTGTGTTGTCCCTAAACAGAGAAAACT
This sequence comes from Lordiphosa stackelbergi, assembly GCA_018904235.1. Lineage (NCBI taxonomy): Eukaryota > Metazoa > Arthropoda > Insecta > Diptera > Drosophilidae > Lordiphosa > Lordiphosa stackelbergi. The sequence goes on from JAEIFU010000891.1 coordinate 55,726, forward strand.
TAACCAAAGTGGAAGTGTTATGTGGAGCAAAACTAACCTGGTGCTGTGTGTTTTGTAATGTATGCAAAATAAAGAAGAAAGTGTGTATTAAAGATAATAATTATCCTATTTGCGGCTTTTGCGGTTTTGCTGCTTTGAACTTGTAGATGGGCTTGAGTTCTGTCATGCAACGCTGCTGGATGTACGTAAGAAAGTGTACGCTTAAAATTTTCCTATAAATTACTAGAAATAAATGTTTTAATTTAAATTTTAAAGTTTTTATCCAAGTTCTAAAAACATTGTTTTAAGATCACGTATACGCAATGTGCAAGGGCTCTTTTTTTTATTTGGGTTAATCGAGGCTTTGTATCTTTGGGAAATACACAAATGAAGCATAAACTTAAACTTCACAAAATTTGAAATGTTGTCAGATTAAAGCCATCCTCAAACACACACAACAACCTCAACATTTACCTTTCACCGCATGAAAGCGATTCACTTGAATTGGCGACCACAAAGCCGTCAATTTAAAAATCCGCCATCTCTATGTTTTTGCTCCAAAATCAACATATAAAATCGATAAATAATAGCGTGACACTGGCACCTCACAGCTTTCACATGTTGCTTCATTAAGTGACTCAATCAGGGTGGCAGGGGCAGGAGCAGGCATCCGTCAGGTGCTTTCCCGTAAGCGTACGTACTCGAACATTTTTGCACGTAAACACAACAGACAATTTCATGGAAAAACAAAAAATCGGCCAAACGAAATAATAATCAAATAATCGAAATGCCATTTCCATAAATAATTCAAGTGGTAGATGAGGTGGCTGCGTCTAACCAATGTCTGCCTGGAATTGATGTTGCTGTTGTTGTTTACCTGAATGAGAGCTCAATGAAATTCCAAATAAGAGTATTTCAATTTACAAAAATAGCAAACAGTTTATAATTCTGCCAAGTCAGCTCAACAAAGGTCAAACAACTGTTGGGAAAAGTTCGCGCTCAACTTAAAGACTTTGACCCAAAAGTTGACAGCACAGGATAAGCAGTAGGAGGAGGCCAACTAAAGCCATTTGCTGGCTTCCAGTATTATTTACACAGATGTCGACAAAAAAAACAAGAAAAAAAAGTGTGTCAACGAACAGAAAAATTTTCAGTACATTTGAAGGCTAGAAAAACGCAGACAGACATATGCGCTTATATACACGTACCTTTGCCACGACTCCTGGACGTGGGGGCTGCTGCTCCTGAGGGCGCAGCTGTTATTGGCGTAGAGTTGGTGGCATTGGACAATGTGGGGCTGCTGCTGCTGCTGTTGCTGCTTTCGCGGAATATGGGGGAGCCGGGAACATAGCGATCAGGCTGTAAAAAAACAAATGAACAAAAAGAACATGATACGTGGGTCGGATTGGCATTAGTTAGAAAACATAAGAGTTCATGCACTAGGAGCACTATTGTTTTTGTAAGCCACAGGAAACTTTAAAAAAGAAGATAAATAGTTTCCTCAGAAGGGCATCAAAAATTTCTATAATTTTGATTACAAATAGGTACTGCACCCACCATACTCTACAGACTTCGCTCGCTTTGACTAATATGTTTTTCTGAATTTAAAGATTAAGAGAGAATAAATTGAAATTTTATCTAACACATAGCAACTATCTGAAATAATGATACGATATAATAAAAAAAGTTTTCCTACTCAGACCATTAATGTCTCAACCGCCCCACTTATTTACCCTTAATTACAGTTCAAATAGAGTTGCATTTGTGGTAAGAAAATCAACAATATGTACTCGTTTTTTTCCCCCAACTGATAAGCGATATCGCTTTAACTAACATTTAACATTCATTCAACAGTCAATCATTGTGTCAGTCAATCAATTGCTTTTCCAATTCTTTAGTCTTCTTTAACAAGTCGAAACCCTGCGTCGTCGCGGTGTCGGTCTCAAACTGACAGTGCAAAAAAAAAATCAATTCAAGTCAAAACAAAAACTGCTTTACATTGGACATGGAACTGTCAAAATCTACACACTCGATGACATTTCGTGTCGCATTGGGTGTCGGTGTCGCCTTGGTGTTATGGGCGAGCCATACTAACGGTCCGTCCACGTATATCAATCACACCCCCAAACACTTAGCAAAGTCAAGTTTCTGCTTAAACAATTATTAGCTGTTTTATTACGAAATTCTGTTCACTCGTCGTCGTTTGCCGCGAAAATCAGGTGTATGTACAAAAGATGAAATGTTCTTGGCCCTCCATAGGAGGCTTCTCGGAACTTGGTCTATTCAATTCTATTCTGGTATATAATGTACGTACACATGAATACATAATCAGTGGCCGTCGGTCAGCTGTCGACGTCAGTTGGCTGTGACCGCATTTAAAATTTATTGATTGCTACACAAAAAATGATACAAATCATTTCTCAAAAAGATACGAGTGCATAATAGGATATTTATAGCAACGTTTTGGTACTTTTGGCACAGTGGAGCAAGACAGCTTAAAGAATAGGAAATTTGAAGAATAGAAATATAAATTAATAGCTGAGCCCTGCGCTAATTTGTTCATGTTCAAGGTTTTAAGAAATTTAGAAATTGCCCGTTCACCAGCAACTCAAACATCAAACATCATAAGGTTGCGTGAGTCTTTGTTTTAACCATGACAAAATAGCAATCTAGTGACTCACTCGTTCACCTAACAACTGACTGATCCATCGTTTTTCGTCATCGGGTGGAACACGCCATTGTTTTGTTTTATATTGTAGAAATATAAAAAAAATTTATATACAAAATTTTGCGTGGTAAATGCGTGTGGTCTGTACACATGTTAAATTATATCTTTTCCCTTCCTAAAGGACCCAACCAAATTTTCTAGGCGCTTGAAAATTCCGGAATTATCAGGACTGTTTCCGTTTCTGAATCCGATTAACCGGAATTGGTAAGAGTTCTGATTTCTAAGAAACAATTAAAGAATTCGGTCGAATCTTCTTGCCATCCAGAGGATCGAATGAAGGTAATTGGGATTTTAAAGTAAAGAGTCGGTTTGTGGAATCGAGAACATTTATCAATTCCGATTCCGCACGATTTGATCGAAATCGAAAACGGGAACAGGCCTGTATATATTAATCTCTTCCTGTCAAGTGGATGCTGAAAACATACCTCTCCCGCACCTAGTGAATTTCGGGTCTAGTTGTATTTCCGTCCTGCGCCCATTTCTAGTAATTATATGAAGATTGTGCATTTCTCAGCAGTATCAGCACTGCTTGCCCATAATTGGGAACGTATAGATTCCTAAGTCTTTCCCAAAAATTAAAAAACTCAAATTGGCTTCCCTCCTTTTTCCAACCCCCTGTTCCACCGCTCTTGCCTGAGCGCCACAGCTCAGTTATGTGCCCCATACAAACTTTTCTTTAGCGTTTTCACCCACTTCGCTGTCAAATTTTCCAAATTTTCGTTCTTAGTGCGCGCCTGCATAACTAAATGAAGGTTTATGCCAAATCTTTATAAAGTATATAGCTGAGTGCTGTCATTTTGGCTCTCTGAGTTATTTTCTTGAGTATTTGAGTAATTTTTGGGACTATATGCGTCTCTTTCTAACAAACTTAGGTTTCATATGTCGACAAAAATTTTGAGTAAAATTCTGAGTTGTCACAAAGAATGTTCTCTTTGTCAGGATGGAGTTAACATCATTCAAAAAAGAGAGGCGTCTCAAAGTGCGCATCTATGTTAGATTTTCTTTGGCTCGGCAGACGCAATACTTGCCTGACACCTTACTCCCATTGGTAACCCTGCTAGACTAGAACGACTCTGTTAAATAACGGTCTTTATTAACACTTCATAGTTAACGTTCAATCTGCGACATATATTCTTCATTAGCCTGAACATATGAACAATGAGATCTCAGAAAAAAGTTATAACTCTAATATATTTTACAGTTTTTTCTCTCATTTTATCGTGAATAATACTGTAAAGGTTAAACGTTGAAATGGCTCATGCGACCTGTTAAAAGTGGATCGGTTTTGATTAGGACTCAAACTCCTTAAAATTTTAAGTTCATAGCATTCAAAGCCTATTTGTGCTCTAGATGCTTCGTGCTCTAGAAAAAGGGACTCTGTAGAAATTATTAGCCATTTTTGAAATAGGAAAACGGGAAATATGGAGTACATCTTAGCAAATATTAAATGTGATAGTAGAGTAAGGGCACCTGAAAACGGGAAACGTTGTGGAAAAGGCGAGGCCAGTTAATTACACAAGTTTACAAAAAAAGGCCAACTTTTGCAACAGAGAAGTTAGCAACCGTTCCTTATGTATTTTTGGCCGCTGAACTCAAATAAATTGTCCGTTTTCTCCCAGCACGTCAGGTTTACGAGATATTCGCATAAACGTGTGTTAAGCGAGGTATCTTTACATTTGTTGGTCCTGTGGCCACATTAAGAGTCCTATTCCAACAAAATTTGTTTTAATGTGAGCTGCATTGAATAACGTTACAGAAAAACTAAACGCGATGTTTTGATTTTCCTGATAAGGCACAAATTTTTGGATTTTTAATATTGAAAATGTGGTTCCCAAGTTTAAATAATTCTGAAAAATTTTCTGCTGATATTAAAAATCTTAGAAAAAAATTGTTGGTAGTCCATTGTTTCTTCTTATTTTACATATTTTCAGTTTTTCGATATCATCGCGCTTTTCAAAAGTTATAGCCCAAAAACTATAAAAATATGGTCATCTCTTTACATTTTTTTAACAATATTAATCATTAAAATGTCTTCAAATTAACAAAAATCGAACTGAAATAACTTTTTAAATATCCACTCATTGGTTTCACTCTAACAACTTTATTATTTTCAAGCTACAAGAAAATTTGATGGTAAATATTATGCAAAAATAGTGAAAATACATAAGGAACGGTTGCTAATTTCTCTGTTGGCAAAGTTGTCGTTTTTTTTGCAAACTTGTGTTATTCATAGATTTCAATGGAATTTCATATGGTTAAGCCCAAAATTAAATAAACGACGAAGTTTTTGATGTGAAACATCTTTAATTTCGGTACGAACGATTTTAGTAGGAGTAAAATTTGATTTCAGCGTCACGTGACGCTGACGTCATTCATATTTTGTGTTGTTCTTTTTCTGGAGTTTTTCTGGAGTTCCAAACAAACACACACTGACATAAGAGGATTGGCAGATAGGGGAAGTGAAGAGGTAGGGCAGATGAAAAGGGGCAACTAAGTGTGTTCTGGGAAAAATCTGGGTGGGATCTGGCTGGCATCTGGTTAGAGTTTGGCTGGGATCTGGGTGGAACCTGGGTGGGATCTGGAGCGGGATCTGGGTTTTTGAAAGGGATCTGGGTGGGATCTGGAAGGGATCTTTATGGGAAGGATCTGGGATCTGGGTGGGATCTGGGAGGGATCTGGGTTCTGGGTGGGATCAAGTGGGATCTAAAGATCTGGGGTATATCTCACAGGATCTGGGTAAAGATTGGAACTTAAAAACTGACTCGGTTCGGTTTTTGTGTGGTTCATGAGCCTAAAGCTTTATATTCACGACCTGATTTCTCAGCTAAGTGTTTGTCAAAGCTGAGTGTCAAAACAACAACCTCAGATAGGTCAGTTGCAGAACAATTGGAATCAGTTTAATCTTCTTGGCTTATAAACGACTGAAATGGATTATTCTTTTGGCAGATTCAAGATTAAAAATTGTTTCACTAGAATCTTTGAAGATTTTCTGAATATTTTCCACAGCAAAAAATAAGCAAAGTAAAGTATCAGATTTGCACATCCTCTAACGCAAAAGTAAAGCAACAAGTCAAAAAGTTTAACAAGTATACAATAAATAAAGAAATAAATATCAACCACTCAGCCTTAGAGTGTAATCTTTTACAAATACCTAAAATAAATATTTGTTCTATTTTCCATTTATTTCCCCCAGATTGCATTGATTGTCAAACTTTATGGCTCTGCTTAGTTATCTAATAATAACAACCAATTAACTCTCTATCTGTTCCACTGTGCCGACAATTAGGTGTGATTTTCACACGAATAAACGACTAATATTCAAATACGACGAAGTGAAAGCGTGGCGAATACGTTTTATGCCGAAATCATAATGCACCAATTACTATAAATAAATTATTAAGAAAATACATTTTCCTTGTAAGAAGGGACAGTTTGTGGCTAAATCTCAAACAAGTTCTGCTTCTGTTTATTTCACCGAAAGTCTCGTGTTGTTATTAATCCGTTTACACATTTGGTTGTTCTTGGTGTGGTGCTGTCCATTGACGTCATTGTTATTACACAAAAAAACGAATATATCGAATACATGTCGAGGACGTTGTCGTGCCACTTGGCAAATAGACAGAAAGTCTGCTGCCAAAATTCTCACTTTTAATTCAATTAATTTAGACAAAAAAAAGAACAAAATGTTGTGTTTATAGCTACAATGTTTGTTGTTGGCTATAAATAAATTCTAAGAAAAGCACAACGACAAAACATGCACATCAACATCATTAAAATCAGATTCAAAAAGCAACATCATGACCTCGTTCAATTTTTGAGTGCTGTTCTTTCGTTTTGTAGTTTTTGATTCTTTGCTCTTTTTGCAGCTCTCGAGTGCTATGCCTGCAGCTATAAGGCGGAGAACAGCGACAAGTCCTGTATAGCGAATGCCAGTCAAGTTCCCGTGATCAATTGTACGAAAAAGTATTGCCTGACTGTAAGGCAAGAAGCTATTGTAAGTGGAAAAGTTGTAAAATTGTTGAAACGTGCCATCAGACGCACACACAAAACGCTGCCCAAGCAGCATTTAAGTCTTCACGTATGTATGTAGGAGGAGGCAGCTGCTGCCGCTACAATGTGGCATAAGCATTTTGATGCAACTTTTTTTGCACTTTGTGCTTACAATGTGGCAAGTGGAAACTTTTTGCAGAAAATTAGCCACTCGCACGTGCTGCACCGTGTACGCAGCACCAAAAAGCTATTATGTTAAGCTCGGTATCTCCACTGCCGGTAATTGAATCTGTCTACAAAATTGTAGGGCTTATGCGGCGTATGAGTAATGTGATAGTCGGTTGACAATCAAAGTACAGAACTTGGCATACAAATGCAAAGTCAAGTTCTGTCTCAAGCATTGAAAGCTTTCTTCTGCTGTTTTAATTTTACACTCTAAGCCGCCAGAATACCGCAAACAAAAAAGAAGAGTATAAAAAAATCCATTACCATAATTTAATGGAAAGCCAGGAAGGCATCTCAAATCCCCCACACACACACACACACAAACACACACGGGAGGCCTTTACATAGAATTTTCATTTAAAAGGCTTAAGTTACAGCGACCCGCCCTTCGCATAAAATCAGCTTTGTTGTCATCCTCTGACAACCGACGACCGAAACCACCCACCCCTATGTTACTCCTCTTATATATTTTTAGAATGGGGCTACAAAATTTCAAAGTGGTTCATTAAGCACAGCGTCTTGAAGTTTTAGTTATTGAATTTAGTTGATCAAAGAAGCCAACTAGAAAATACATAAAATTAAATGCAGAAAACCAAAAGTTACTTAACAAGAAGGGCATGTTTATGGCAGCTCAAATTTCATGATTTGAACAAACTTCGAGAGCAGACAGTGACTTTGTGATGGAGGCCTTCTACTAGAGAGGGACAGGCAGTTCTCAGGCCGAGGTTTATACGTTTGTCAAAAAATTGTTGCGCTCGTTTGAAGTCAACCTTGGAACTGCAACTTGTTAACCGAAACACAGTTAGTTAACCTAGAATGTCAAGAGAAGGAAGTTTAGAAGTATAAAACAGGGCCAAGAATACTTCCTTCCGGGACTAGCACTTCGACGAAAAATCTGTCAAAATGACTATCCGGGAGTATGGGCTTTAATTTATAAATCAATACTTCATGCCAAATTATTTCAAAAACTAGGCGTCCCTCCCTTGGGATGAAACCACTATTTCATAATTTCGAATGGGGCTAAAGCTAACGCACAAAGTGCCAACTGGACTTTTCCACACAAATGTTGACGGCAACAATCAATAGTAAAATCAGAATCCATTATCGAAATGGATATCGATAATTCCTTCATTGTTGTCGCCTTATGCTTAGTAATTAGACAAACTGAATCGTGCGACAGCGGAACAGACAGCTAATTCCGATGGTGTTTAGCGACTGTTTAACGCCAAAATACTACCCTTAAACAGCAGAATATCACCAAATGTAAAACGGTCACACTGCTTTGGCACCTCTGTTTGGTTTGCATTTGAATTTTGTTACTTGTTTTTCAAATATTCAAGGAAATTTGGAGGATATATGTATGAGGAGTAGAAGTCGTGGGAAATGCAAAATCTTACCGTTGGTTTTGAATCACGCCTTCTTGGTTTTTTTCTTCTTTTCTTCTATTTTTCACTTTTCTTTCGTTCATCTTTCTATTGTCATTCTTAAATATTTTAAAAACTTCAGTTTTGGTAATTTAAAAAAAATAGGCACAGAAAAGAGAAGAATGGAAACTTAATAAAGCAGCATTGAGGCGGGTTCGCTCAAACCCGACTGTAATTAGAGTATTATAAGCTGTGCTCCGGCTTTCACTTACTTTTTGCGATTTCAACAAATTCGAACGAATTCAATTATAAGTGCTCCTAAATTTGCAACTTTTTGTTATCGATTCTGTTTCATTCCCAACACTTCACGTGGCAGTAACAGCTGTATCGACAAACTCATCGGTTATCGTCCCAGCCAATTCGCAATTTGTTGTTGTCAAAAGGTATTTAGCTCCTTGTGAAATTTAGCTCCTTTTGGGAGGGTTAGAAAAAAATGTTATAAGACAAATTGTATAGGAGAGTCCACAATAACATAAAACAATCTAAAAAAGAGAATACTACAAAAATTGGTTCATAGAAAGGCAGCAACTACTCGTAAAATTTTTGCGAAAGCGAAAATAGGAGCATGGCTGTATAATATACTCTATACTGAGTTGTAGCTGAAGGCAGCGCTGCTGCTGAGCTGCGACACCGAACTTTCTTTTGGTCATAGATGGCGTCACTACTTGTTTTCAAAAACCAATAGATGGCAACACTGCTGTGACCATGTGGCGGTGCCAGTATATCCTGTTCCAATCACAGATCCAGTTCATCTAACTGGTTCACACATCACTAACAACTATCGATGCTCAATATTCCCGCCGTTTTATATCTTACATTCATCATCTTACTCACACACACACACTCTTATCTCAACGAATTTGTGTGACATTCATTCTTACCGGCAACACGCCGTCTCCAATGAATCGACCTTAAACCTAATCTGTATTTTAAACTAAATAGTTAACGGGGCGTAGCCATAACCATTTGGAAGCACAGCTTTCATTTGCTCATAACTTGAGTGTAGTTCATCCAATTTTCAATTTTCAATTTATTTTAGTCCAGCCCGTACAAGAACAAAAGATTGACTTTTATTTAAAGCGCTAGTCACATGAGGTTGAATAATAATAATTTTTGATTCAAGAACTAAAAACTACCTTTACTATTACAAACTTGCGGAAAATTATCTGAACCCATTAAAAAAGTTATAAATTACGGTGTTGTGGAGCATAGCTAAAAAAGTTTTCCTCCTTAAACCTACTTCTTTCAACCGATCGTAAATCCTAGGCAGCTTATATGCTATAGTCATCCGATCCGGCCGGTTCCGACAAATGTGCAGCGCCTATTTATACCTTTAGACTCTCACTTAGTTTGGGTATTGACTAAAAGCGAACGGAGGAGATAGCAAGAAACACCCGGACGGGACGGACAGACGGACCAGGGACATGACGACGGCTATATCAACTCAGCTCGTCATGCTCATCAAGAATATATATACTTTTGTGGTCGGAGATGTTCTTCTGTGCGTCGCACAATTTACATATACCCTCTATACAAAGTTATCATTATTTTTATGACAGTATGTGTGTGTGTATTTTATGTAATATAAATTTTACTAAAGACTTTATTCTGTACTCTGTAAATGTTTTTAAAGCTGAGTTTAAAACTATGGGATGCTTTTAATAGTTTTTATATTATAGGGCAAGTCGTAGACTATCTGCATTAATAAAGAACTGCATATCGAGATTAACAACTTCTACCACCCCCTCTCGGGCAGATGAAGTTGTGAGTTCTTCGTGAGAAAGCAGGTCTTAATTTGTGAAACAGGTCTAAAGGGTTCCTGTGTACTATAATTTTGTAGAAGAAATGAAAGAGTCCTAATGATCAACCGAGCCTTAAGGCTAACGTATTGTGGGATAAATGATAAAATGGATGCTCTCCCAACGTCCGACATTAAAACATAGCGGGCAATTGAATTCAAAGGCAACACCAACCTGTCCATACCTCGAGAGTCACAATGGCCGAAAACTTCCACACCATTAAACGAGAGGGTATTTGGTAAGATTTTGCAATTAGCATCCTAACATTCACAGGCAAAAACACTTGTGTAGCAGAGCTGCGGCATCAGTCCGTAAGCTCCGTCAATCTTTATCATTTGTTCAACAAATCGATAAATAATCTTGAATTACTAGCATATCTCTAAGGAAGTACATATTTTGTAACAAAATAAAGATAAATGAGGTTATAAAATATTTCAAGATGGTGAATGCGGGTAAAACAAAAAAGATATATTTTTATGTTTTTTTTTTAACCTTAGCGGCCATGTTTGTGGTTTCTTTGGTAATGTAAAATAAAACACCATATTTTGGCTTTGGCTTTGAAATATACTTTCCCATTTAACTATCAAACGATTTTTATTAAAAAATATACCGCCCGCTTATAGATATTCAATAATGAAGATTAAAATCCTCCAAAAGGAACTATCCCCGTTCGCACTAAAGTGAATTGTATATTATGTTCTCAATTCCCTTGTCCATTTTTGAATGATGTGAATGGATTTTTTTTTCACCAACAAATAAAAAGAGAAAAATTTTAGTGGTGTGGTGTGAAGTACGAAAAATAGCAACCAAAAAAGCAACGAAGGTTTAACCAAGAGGTTCCTTTTATATATTTTAGTGTCCCAAACTAATAAAGAAAAAAACAATGTTTTCTTTCTTCTTTTCATGGAATTTTCGCAAGCATAAACGGAGCTTATCCCCTCTGTTCTCTTTCACATATTGTACAATGGCAATTAAAACTTTGTCTACGCCCTTTATCAAGTGTCCGTGTGTGTGTGTGTGTGTGTGTTAAATCCCCTTAAGGTAATTCATCTCTTTTTTTTGGCTGTGGATCAATTTCTATCCCGCTGTCTGAGCCATAAATTACTTTGACCTTTATCACAACTGAACGGTTGAGTTTAACTCAAAAATATGTAGATTCCAATTCTAGAAAAGTTGTGTAATTGAGATGTATGTGTGGGAATACCATTAATCAGTGACCTTTTATTTTTCTCAGAACAATCCTTCGAAAGTAATTTTCTTTCTACGTGATTGCCAGGACAAACCTTTGGTAAGTTTAGGCATCAAATCTCTTTCTCTTTTTCTCTGTTAATTGTGGAAATCTTTTCTGGGGCAGATAATGAATGGTGTGCGTACAGATGGCTCGTTTCGCTCCTACTATCGATCCTGCCAACAGAATCTTTGCAATGGCCACAATGGACGAGCGAATAACTCAACTGGCACAACCGGCGGAAATGGAGGCAATCACAATGCCATTATACCTGGCAAAAGTGATGGCCACAGCCTACAAGCTCGCCGCATCCTTTGGCTACCGCTTGGTCTCCTTCTACGGCAATTAGTATGAACAATTTTTTTCAGAATTTCTCTTCCAGGAGAAAAAAATGCAACAAAAGTGTGCACTAAAATGGCTTTAAAATCGCATCCTGCAAGCAAATAAAGTAAATTTAAAACTTTGAACAGTTAATGAAAGAGCACTAGATACACACTTCCGTTTCAGCAAATAGTTTACGTTCAAAACGAAAATGCTCATAAAGTTCAGCTAATGGCACATTATGGTCAACAATTTGTGGTTGGTCAAACGGTTTGTTGACATTTTTATGCAATGAAAATGTTTAATTAAATGCTCAAAAAACACACATAAAGCAAGTCAAGAGCAAATGTCACATAAAAGTGTTTACAATTAAATGAAGAAGGTGAAACATAAACAGAAACAAGGACGGAGAGGGGTGAAGAAAATAAATTGAAGCGGGTAAGCCCCTGGTGGAGCTCTAAGAAAGACTTCATTTAATTAAGATATTTGATTGTGGGTATGCAAATTTCTGTTTATTTGCCGTCTTAACTAACAAATTAGGCAAATACACGTTCTCAACTCCCATATGAGAGGGGAAGTGGCTCAGGATTTGTTTGCTTAGCCTCATTTGAAATGCGCCAAATATTCGTAAATCAAAAAACTTTTCGCGTCCTTGGCACAAACTCGTCGTGTGTTTGTATTAATGTACATGCGGGTACATGTGATACATTTGCACATATTGTTAGTATGTATGCTTGGTGTGTTCGCCGACTTCACGCATTAAAGTTGCCATGTTGTTCTTGTTGCTGACAGTTTTCCAGTGCTTGTTGCTGTTGCTCTCCCTTGACACGCTTTTGGCGCTTTGCAAAACACGAAAAATGTTTGCATGGCAAACACGAAAAAAAAAAAAAAAAAAAAACGAACGCCTCCACATGACAACCAAGGCCCGCCCTCCGCCGGCGTTTCCCAGTTGAAATTTTGGTTGATTCTTTTTGGGCCAGACATCAAAATACCACTACAGATTGGAAATTGAAGCTGGGGCCAGACACAAAAGCCCGGAAAGCCGAAATTACAAGCGGAATTCGTTTGAAACGCCTAATGAATTTTTCACTAACCTATGGGAGGTGCGAAAATTGAGTACAAGCTTAAATGGAAGTTTGGCGGTAAATTATAGTGCATGGTCTCTTTTATAGCAAAACCGAATAAAACCGCAAAACCGGTTTAAGCTGAAAATAAAAACTAATTGGCCAAAACTCATTATTTGGTTGACAAAAATGGTTAAAGACTATATTTAATCTAGTTGGAATATAGCTTAAATTGCGGATCAGTATAAAATAAGACGGATTTGAAAATAATGTGACCGCTCTTACATGCTGTTTGGTCAAGATATTAACACAGGCAGGGCCTAGTTCTCTATTACGTTTTCTTCTTTTAGGCATGGTATTTAGAACTTAGGACCCTCGCACACAGAACGCGGAGCTGAGCAGAGCTAAGGGAGCTTACGAATTTTACAAACAAAATGCTCCGCTCAGCTAAGCTGTTGGTGTGCGGGCAGGCTATGTACCCTGTCCGTTTGATTTTCCAGAGCTGATATGCTACTCTCCGCTCCGCTGTCTTTGTGCGGTGGTCCTAAGGCCCCCCGGAGCTGAGCAGAGCTAGCGGAACTGACGAATTTTACATACAAAATGCTCCGCTCAGCTAAGCTGTTGGTGTGCGGGCTCGCTATGTGCTCTGTGCGTTTGAATTTCCAAAGCTGATATGCTACCCGCCGCTTCGTGGCCTTAGGGTGTTTCGCCGAAGATTCAGTGAACACGCAACTCCTTATGACGTCGCCACAACAACAGAATTAACGAGACTCGAGTTGAGCGGCGATTCAAATACTGCATATATTTTGTCTTTGCAGCCAAGCCAGGCGAGTCTCGGTCGCACACACTGCTTTTGTGACGCCATCTGTTAAAGCGCCTAGCTGTCGCCCCTCACCGGTACTCATGGATTTTGTTGTTGCTTAATGTTCAAAAATTTGCTGTTCGAGGTTTTTGGCCGAAGGTTTTGGTTAGAACCTTGACTTGGCCCACGACTTACCCAAAAATGCATCATGAAACACATAACACAAAAAATTTCAGTTTTAAATTAAATCTTGGTACGGAGATACCCGCGAAATACCCGAAGAAAAATATAAAAAGGCCTGTATCCAGCACTGCGGAAAATTCCTGTCAGGAATTTGCTATTTATTTCTTGTGTATGTGGAACACAACTAAATCAGTGTGACCATGCACCTAACAGGTGGAAGGTCACTCTGATCAATCAGCTGTTAAGCACTGTTAACTATTTGAATTTAAATAAATTTAAAAAAAAAAAACAATTAATATTTTCTGGAGGAAGCATGCTGCTCGGAGTATGTGCTACACACCTTACACTTGGGGATGATAAACCGATGGCATGACACTTTGCAGTGTGTCCCGGATGGCACAAAACATCACTGCAGCATGTTGTTAACTGCATTACTTTATAATGCAATCTTCTCCAAAATAGTATGACCTCTTGGTTGTATGCCAATCAAATGAAGTCTCTCATCGTAGGATGCCTAAATTCATTCGCATATATATTAGGGATTTTGTCGCCGGATCAGTACCTTTGCTTTGGTCGATGGGCGATCCGGTGGAACATAGCCAAAACCATACGAAAATTACTTAAGTGCGACTCCTAGGATCAAGAGTCCCATATATAGATACCGCGGTACCTTGGTTGACCGGGAAAGTCCATGTGACTCGGGCAGTAGCTACGGCATTGGAGCTCCATTGGCTTCTTAGTTCTAGTAGCGGTTTATCTGGGCGATCCCGTTATGCGGCATGATCCACTGCCCTCAAGAAACTAGAGTCTTCTATGTGGTGCATAAAACTACATACATATATACCGCGATGTGGACGTGCCAACTATCGATAAGAAACTGTGGATTACGTTCATGTTGCTGGATACACGCGCAACGAAAAGGTAAACTAAAAATTCCTGCTACAGTTTTTTTAATATGAAGTTTGACAGGAATTTTTAGTTTCCGCGGTGCTGGATACCCGGCTAAAAAAACGATTTCGCACGGATTTCACAAGTTGCTGTTTCGTGAGTTGGTCTGGAGTTCCCTCGCAAAATTGACATATCGATATCACAGCATTGCCACCCGACGTCAACGTGGCACGCGATAGTCACCCGATAGTCACGCGATGAGAGATTTTTTCGAAGAAGTGAAATATATGTAAAACATATTTTTCGTCTCTACATACACACTTCATGAGGCGGTAGACACACATATACAAACAAGTCTTGTGGCGCAGAGTTTTAAAATGACTAGGACAACTATACAAAAACATTAAAAAGGCGGAACAACTTTTCGTTGGGGGAGAAGAAGGCCCTAGCTATTCCATAAACAGCATTATGATAGCGGATTGACAAAAATGATCTGGGAAAGTATAAATATTTATTGAGTTTGATTATGCTATTCACAATTGATTGTTTTTGCTAGGAGATCATTGCAACGCGAAAGTGTGTCTAAGAGTGAAAGCGGTGGTGTAGTGTCCATCGCAACTCAAGGAGGCAGCGATGTGAAGTGGCAGTTAGCTCCACTCATGTCGTTTTTGACCAACTTGTCGGCACAAGAAATGTGTGCGTATGCCATGCATATAAGCAAATAAGTGCTGATTCTCTTTTCAAGAACATTAGCTCCTCATTCGAGAGGGCTGATGATGAGGATCTTGGCCCAGCACAAGAGGATTCAATTGTGGACGACGGCGATTCCGTATGTCGAACGGATGAGCCGCAGAACTTTTCAATGGTTAGACTTGGGACTTCTTTGTCGCCGCAACTCGTGGACAACATCTTCTAATCTATGCCGTTGCATTATAAGTACTTAGCATCGAGATGCCGTGACCAAAACAGTCGATTCAGCCCTTTCCCTAGTCGTGTCCATAGAGGACCAATTGCCTATTAGAGCTAATTAGTAAAAAATTACAAATAAAGGTAACAATAAACGTACAAACGATTTATTTATTTGCGGTTTATTTACGTTTTACATCTGCCTCTACTTGGATTTTTACTGCAAGTAAGGACCCTGGAACCCTAGCTGCCTTCACTACCGCTTCTTACAAATCACATAAGCTATTGTAGCAACTATTGCATCATTAAAGGCCACCATAACTATTCGCTGTTAATTAGCTCAAAATTTCCCGACAAGTTAAATTTGGAAACAAAACAACTAGAGATGAGCAAATTATTTCGCACTTGCTATCGACGAAATAATGTGCAGAGACTTTGCACACTTTTCGCAAGTATCTCCGTACCAAGCTTAACCCATAATTAAAAATAGGGAAATTTTTTGAGAGAGATTCAGCCTTGTTTTTAGAGATAGAACTTCAACTGGAACAACTGGTGTTCTAACTAGAGTTTCTTATAAGAAAATTAAATCTCTCTCTTTACAAAGACCGTCGGCAAAACCTCTAGAGATTTCTGTGTCACCCCCGTATATTCTTTCTTTTACAGAAAAAAAAAACCATTAAAATTCATTTGGGATGGTTTTTTTCATTTCTATTGAACGATTTTCAGATACAATGGATGTAAAACGAAAATCAATCTAGCATTTACCGGATATTTTTAATATATTTTTTACCATATTTTGCTTTTTCAGTTCTTTTTTCAGTGTACCATTTCTTTTCAATTAAATGCTTAAGTACATTTTTCCCAAATAAGTAGCTTCACTAGGGTAGCACGCCCCTTCCAAATACTAGCAGACATGCAGTCTTGATATAAACAAATATTTTTAATTTGCAAAAATAATGAACCATCATAGGTACAAAAAAAAAAATGTCTTGTATTTCAGACGGAAGTAATTTTAGCTCAACAAATATTGACTTGATCTCAATTTCCCCGCAAGTTGAAAGCATTCCCCCAGGCAGCTGCGCTGAGGTGCTGACAATCTGAGTTGTTGGTGGTGAAGGGAAATGGGTGATTGTGCACTTGACAGTAGCCACATCAGACAATAAATAACAGAGACATAAGAAATGGACAGCGATTGCGGTGTCTCAACCAAGCCCCCCAATGGTTTACGAAAGGAATTTTACTAAAAGGTGTGCGTCTGTGCACATGAAGAAATTGTAAATTTACTTTACAGAATTGAGGACGACAGTATTGTTTTTTGTTGTTTTTGCTTTGGCTTAAATGAGTGTGGTCTGAGTCAGCGTGATGTCGCCATTGAGCAAATAATCATTTGCTTGTGGAATAGTGGCAATTGCCTTTCACGAGCATTGAACTCAGACTCGGTCAGAGTCTCTGTCTCACAGGAATCGTACAAAAGCATTGCCGGAAACTAAATCATGCAATCGAGTCACACAAAAGTCAGAGTCATAGTCCCAGTTGCACCTTGTTCTTGGGGGATTGTTCTATAAATTAATGCCGAAAAAAAAGGAAGGGAAAGAAAATTGCACAATAAGCGTGTTATAAATTTCCTTTTAATAAAAAACAACCAACAAAATGTATACAAAAAATCAAAAAAAGAAGAAAATTCTGAATCAAAGAAGGCGGAAAAGTCGCTTGATTTATGCCCAGCTGCCAGCCAAGGAAAACAGAGAGAAAGCGACCTGGTTAAATGGACCATTGAGAAGTGGGCGTGTTAACATGCCAAGAGGCACGTCTTCTGAACTGACAAATTTCGGTGAAAAACATCAATGAGGACTTTTTGATATGAATTGTTATCTGCTGGAAATTTCTGACAAATTATTTATAGAATTCTCTTAAAAATAATCAAAATATATTAAATAATAAAATTTCAATTCAATTAATGCGGACAGCAAAGTCCTCGACCCTGTTCGATGAAATGAATCAAGCGGAAGTGTAGACAAAAGATATTTGTGGCATCACGTTGAATTATGTAAATTAAATACTTTAATTTATTTGCAATTAATTTTGGGATTTGTACAAATTTGTTTTGTGTCTTTTTAAACAACATTTTAAACAAGGCTGGAGGGAAATATATTTAAACTTGGCTGTAAAGGCGAGGATTTCTAATGCAACTTAAAACGAGAAGGCCAAGCTAACTTCGTCTTTGCCGAAGTTTTTATACTATTTATTTTTTTTTTTTATCAGAGTTTAAAAACGCCAAGCATAAAAACAAACAATTTTCTAAATAAACACCCACTTTTCGACCGCTAGTTCCTATGACAGCTATAAGATATAGTCATCCGATTTTGACCAATACTTCCAAATCTGTATAAAAGCGTTTAATATTAATAATCGGTGATGTGAGACACGTTAACATTAAAAACAAAAAAGTTTTTCTCATTAAAACCCACTTTTCGACCGATAGTTCCTATGACAGCTATAAGATATAGTCATACGATTTTGACAAAAACTTCCTAACCTATGTGAAAGCGTAAAGTATTAATAATTGCTGAAGTGGGAGCTGTTAACATTAAAAACAAAAAAGTTTTTCTCACAAAGACCCACTTTTCAACCGATAGTTCCTATGGCAGCTATAAGATATAGTCATCCGATCCGGTCGGTTCCGACATATTAGCAGTGTGCAGTAAAAAGAAGACTCTGTGCAAAATTTCAGCTCGATAGCTTTAAAACTAAGAGACTAGTTCGCGTAGAAACAGACAGACGGACAGACAGACGGACGGACAAAGCTCAATCGACTCAGCTCGTCGTCCTGATCAAGAATATATATAGTTTATAGGGTCGGAAATGAATATTTCTATGCGTTGCAAACTTCTGGGCAAAATTATAATACCCTTTGCAAGGGTATAAACATAAAACAAAATCATATGTCGGTTCCGGTTTCACTAAAATTTGAGGTAAGAGCGATCATTGGTTATGCGTCCATCTGATTTTTTAGCGAAAACATATTAATTACACCCCGGAAAAGTTCTACGCTTACTTATCCTACTTAGAGGTTACACAATTGTAAACTCGGGGGCTTTTCGGTTTTTATTTACACACTATTTAAACACGGTTTTCAATTTACAATGTCTCTATACGGGTTTGTCTCTTCAGGATTTGTCGATAGGGATTTTTTTTTCTGTCTCTCTGTCATTTTATTTCCAGCGTCTGTCTTCATTTATTTTCTACTAACTACTGCGTTCTACTCTCGTGCTACATTTACACTACACTAGTTTTTTTCGATTTCATCAACGCAATAACTCAGAACAGGTGTTATAAACACAAAGTTGAGTTATTGCATTAAGAGTCAAGAAAACAGCTGAGTTTTGTTTTGGTTGTGCGAATGGCAAGAAATTTAATAAAATCAAAATAAAAGTGAATACAATCAACTTATTTGTATTATCAGCAATTTAGCAAAATTATGCTATGATGAATATGACAGGGATGTCTGAAGCAACCTTTAATTTTCAGAATTGTTTACTAACATATTATTATTCCTATTATCCATCGACATTATTGGTAAGTTATTAAAAGTATAAATTAATTTCTTTATTTAATTGAGGCAGTTTAATTTTTGCCATTGCGCGCGCTAGTAGTGGACCACCGTCAACTCTAAAAACCCGCAAGCGTATCGAGTAGAAACCTCAGAAAATCGATGGCTAACAGATGCGACATACACTTTTCTCAGCACTTGCTCTCTTGTGCCATACAATGTATGAGAATGTGCTTTAGCCAATACAGTTGTAGTGAGGACAGCACATTATAAAAGGATTGTATTAAGCAGAAACAGCGTTTACTCGGAAGAATCTTTAAAATTAGTACACATCGAGCCACCCAGGCGGCAGTTTACAAACACCAATTATTCTTCTTATGTGTGCGACAGACACCGAGAGCCCCTCAGATTGTAAAGGGCGCTGCCCTCAGCAGAAGTTGTGGATAAACCACGAGGCCTGGCCTACATTGGAGCTAGAGCCACCAGGCCCAGCCATAAAGCGAGCCAGTGGTTAATCCCGAGGACTGGGAACACTTGAAGTTAAATCAATTTCTACCATAACAAGTGGATAACCCCAAGGCCGAGGAACACTTGCAGTTGGAGCCACCCCAGCACCATTAGCTAACACCGAGGCTGGGGATCACTTGGAGCTGCTCGTGGATGAGGGGAAAAACCAGCAAATCGAAAACCAAAACCTTGCAAGTATTTCATGAACCGCCAGACTCACCAGCTCACGCGGTATCACCAAGATGGTTGGTATCTATACACCAACTCATCGTTCTCCAGATCAGCAGCACGCTGCTCCAAGTAAATCTAATGCAGAGGTGGCCAAAACTGTTGGTTCTATATATGTATATGTGGGTTCTATATCCATGTTTTCCTTCGACAACTCCAGGAGCGTGCATGTGTCATTATGTGGCCTTATAAATCTCTTCTCAGATCTATATTGATTTGTTTTATTTTTGTTGTGCTAGTGCTGATAGTTTAAGACGATAGGCAGAAATGGGCATAATATCGAATATCTTATCGAGTATTACGGCTACACGCAACTGCATCCAAACGAAACTCAACTGTTTGTCACCACTAGGCCCCTATACCATTTGCATGGGAAAAAGCTGTTTTATAACGCAATAACTCAAAACGAAGTCCTAGTATAAACGGCCTATCGTCGGTTTCATCATCGTCCATTCGCTACAGTTACTGCGTTTATGCTATGAAATTCACGATTTCTTCAATTTGCAAAATCAAATTTATTCCTGCTTATGCAGCTTTTGTAAATTCACAAAATGACCACCTTTTTGGCAGATGTAGCAGCACCAACGCAAACTTAAGAAGGCTGCGCCTCTGGATTTTAATAGGGTGGTAACACATAAAGGCGGGGATCAGCTGTTCGATTGTAAACAAAGACAAATTGAAATTGATTGCAATGGAGGACATTAAAATTTTTTAATTAAAGGAGAAAACAACTTATGCAGAATGTTCTACAGTGGAGGCATAAGCAAACGAAGACGTTGGTACAAGCCAGACGAGCATTCCAGGCGATGCGCAGCCTTCTACTCATGCGGTATTATCCAGCTGCCATTTGAGCGGCTAAAATGTTTAAAATGTCGAATCTCAGAAACAGGAACTGCGTCATTTTCAGATATTTCGGCGTTGAAAATGCATCGGACTCGTAGACGTTTCATCCTTTACATTTGGAAAAATGGAGTCAAAATCTGATATAGGACGCGTCCCAAATAGCTCATTCAGTTCGTTAAAGTGGGAGCAGTTCTCATTCCAGAAGTTTTTTTAAGCAACCGAAGCTTTGGTTTTACTTGCTCTTTTTACATTTAAACATATTTTTTAGCCTTTAAATTGTCGGAAAGAGTTTTGTATTTGGCGTTGTTTTTTTTAGTTTTCCATTGAGCTGGCTTAATATGTTGTTTTTTCTTTAACAAGCCGAGTAATTTGGCCACTTTATAGTCCGCCCAAAACGATCGCTTGCTCTGAAAATCCATATTTATGGATATTTATGTGCTTGAAACTTTTTATTATGTGCGCAAACAATGTGATAAAATTTATGAACAGCTGTATTGCTAAGGCACAATGTTACCAGACATTGAGAAAAAAGGATCTGGTAGCATCTGCGCAACTTAAGTTGGCTACTCCACAGCATTTCATGAATTGACGTCGAATTCATAGTCAACTTTTGTGTGTGAGTCGATTTCATGAAATGGTGTTTATGCACGCACTTTCGGACCATTTCATGAAATGATTTTGCAAAATGAGCATAGCATAAAGGTAATAAGTGTCACCATCATTCGATTTCTTACCATTACCTTAACACTATCGATAAATTTACACATCTTGACGGTTCCAGTTTTGGTTCCGGTTTGATTCTTTGTGATTCAAATTAACTCATAACTAAAAAAATGGAAAATTTTTTGCGAGAGATGCAACTGTTTGGGGAAATGGTCTTTTATCGTGGACACAAACCTTCTAACTAGATTTTCAATTAAGCAAATGAAATCTCTTGAAGTTCAGTGACACAGACAGATATTTCGAGCGTTTTGCAAACCAACCGAATCCAAAATATCTAAGGATTTCCAGGGCACCCCCATTGTTTTATAACTGGTCAATAAAGGGTGTTTTCTTAGAGTAAAACGCAGTGGATCTCGGCCGGAAAGCAAGTATAATCTTGTTCTTGCACAATAGAAAGCGGTTTGGAAAGTCACATGACTTCTAAGGCGCGTGCTCGAAATAATTAAACATACAAAAGCTACATCAACAAAGCGATCAGATTTTCGTAAAAAGTATGGTTATTGGCGTCACAACTGCCTTTGAAAAGGGTTAGCTAAAAAAAATATTTCTTATTCCTCAGGCCCTATTCATGTGTCAAATATAGAATATTAAAATTTATGTCTTTCTATTTCTTTTGACTTTTTCTGTAAAAATAATTGCTCACCGCACCGAAATGTAACAGAAATGATTATTGATGAACACTTTGGCCTATTTTATCAAAATCAAAAGTGGAAATGACAACGTCACCACAAACATTTCGGTATTATTTTTTTTTTTTCGGAAATGAAGCGTGAAATTTTGCTTGACAAAGCGGGCAAAACGCCAGCATACATTAAATCTTACGAAAGTTTTGCGGCGCACACCTTATTGACTGTTCCGGAGGCGGTGATGAGGTGTGCGGGTGAGAAATTATCGCAGACGAGATTAGGACGCACAGTTGGCAAGTGCCAAGAGTCGATGACGTCAAGCCCCGTGAAAAGACGGCACGCTTTCCCTATGGGTTTGCTTCCAGGAAATCCCCGTGAATCAGAGTAGGAATGGTTGTGGCGAGGGATTAACTTGGACTCATGTAAACAGCGTACGAAATGACAAAAATGTCCGGAATGCCATAATATTGATGAAAGCCAAGCTAAGGCTTTTAGCCAGACGTGTGGCATCCATCCCATAAGATCAGAGATGTGAGATTTTATTTTTATTCCCAACAAAGATCCATTCGCACAGTTGACAATCAATTAATTTCGCATATAAATTGAACGAACAAAAGCAAGAGTGCTGTATCTGCTGTTAATTGTTAATTGTTTTTAATGCAAATTGCATCAAAGAATCGGTTTTTAAAATGCCATTTCAATTATCCCATAAGTTGGCCATCAATCTGCGTGGTCTGCGCTCAGCTGAAATGATGACGTCAATTGGACTATTACAAACATCATCCACATCGTCATCATCATCTATGCATTCCTCAATCTTTTGTCTTCGCCTTCGTCTTGGCCTGTGGCAATGCATGAGACGCACAGAACGGGCAAAGTTCATTGACATTATCATAAATTTTTGTAGTCGCCAAATGCGTTTTATAAAAATAGTTTTCTCAACTTTTAAGATTGCACAAGATTTTGTTTTCACATAAAATCAAATGGTTGCTGGACGAATTTAGTAAAGTTAGAGAGATTTCAATGAGCTTTAAGACTTTTCACCCACCCGCGAAACACTGTGTAAAATGTTTTGTTCCTCTTTGGCAACTCAATTCAGCTGGCGAATTGTCCCTCTCCTTTTATTCCGTTCGTTTAGCTTATGGTGATCCACGAGTTTGGAGTGAAAAGTAATCGGCTTAAGTAAGAAAACACATTGAATTAATTGATTTTCAATGCAAGGGTAGTTTCCATTTGGCTTAACTCACTTCAACCGGCGACTCTTTAGCGTTTTATGTGAAAAGGCGTTGGGCGCGGAAAAACAATTTCAAAGTGTTCAAGAGTGACCAGATTTTGTAAATGGCAAACAAATTTTTTTCCCTAGAGTGTCAGAGTTGCAGTCGATGCTTCCAGATAAGCACTTCCGCTCTGCTGCGTTGTCAACTTTTCGCTCAAAGCTTAGTAGGCTGTTCGCTGTCATTTCCGCTCTCTCAATTCTTTTTTGACCATGTCCGTCTCCCTCTAATCACTGTGTTTTCCTATGTCACAATAATTTTAAGTAAAGTATCGAAAAGGCACAATATCTACATCAGGGTTCCCCAAGTAGAGAACGCGAAAATGTAAAATATCAAGACCAAGACTATCAAGACCTGCTCTTTGGTCCTCGAAATTGTGACCAAGTTTAAAAAGCGAACGATTCGAAGAAGCATTTCGCCTGGTTCCGAGGGTCGCTTGACGATCTTCAGGTTTAGAGACCAAGCACGTTACCGAACCCAATTCTTCAGCAGAAATGAGGCATTCGGATTAAACTTGGGACTCCCAGGAGGATAAAGGAAAATACAAAAGTTGGTAAGTTATCAAGAAGGGACTTACTCACTTGGTGAAGTGAACACAACAGGTCCGCATCAACGCACGGACTTTCTACACAGATACTACCAACATAACAGTGAAAACCATTTTGAGTGACCATTTGGGCTACCATGAGCAATTCTCTAAACTCAAGAGCTTGCTTCGTGGGCACCGTTCTGAATCGATAAAACAGATAGAACCCGAAACGAAGAAGGTATTCTATAGTATTGAATTGTATGGAGCTCGAACCGTTGAGCTGTTTTATTTTGAACGAGTCAAATAGATCATTATGGAAAGACAGGTACTGAACTATTCGATTCGGAAACAATTTCCTGAGCTGATGTATTCGAACTGTTTTTTTGAAATGGGATTCGGAAGGGCACTACGAGTAGACTCGTGCAGGGCTCTATTCTATACTAAACCAATTTTAAAATTGAAAAAAAAAAAAAACGCTGGCATGCATTCGGGGGAGACTAGTTTAAGGAAAATGAAGCACATTTTTAAGATTAAATAAAGATTTTCGTGATTTATATACAAATTCTCGGTATTTTTTACCTACATTAGTATAGTGAGTTACTATTTAGCAAGGATAAAACGCATAAGCGCAATTAAAAGCTGAAAGAACTAGTACATGGTAAAAAACCGCTAAGTGCTTAAGAAAAAGGCGACAAATGACCACACATACTTATATAGGTTAATGATTATGACAGCACTGAACTGCGATGAAAACCATGGATGATCAATGGTAAAGAATATAGTCAAGATCATAAATAATGTTTTAAACCACTTTCCGTGGCTGAATATCAGTAAATCCTGAAAAAATACCAAGGAGGATTAAAAATATTAAAATTGCGGTCCGTTACAGCTGTTATTCTTTTGAATATCATGTTTGATCGATGTCCAACTGCAAGTCGAAAGCCTCTAACAGCCGCTTCTTCATTGTACCTTCACTTATAAAGTTACTTGCAAAGTTACGCATATATAGGATGTTTTGGAAAACAACTATCCGTCCACGCGCCTGACGTGATTGCATATCCATTACTTTTTATTAAGAATGTTTCCTTCATCACTGAACCGAGTTCCTTTTTATAGAGGTCCGTAACATTTCGTAATACCAGTTGGTTGACGTTAAAACTAGGTCCAAGACGATTTCCAAATTCAAGGGCAAGCGATATGAAGTCTTTAATACCAGAATAGCTTATGACACTGAATGGCCGACCCACTTCGTCAAAGTTGACCGTTGTGACCGATAATTTGGTTTCCGCATCTACGTGTATAGAAGGTTCATGCCCGTTACCAATGACTTTTATTTTGAAGAACCTATTTTTTTCATTTCATTTTTCGTCTCCCCAAATACATGACCAAACACGTCTCACACCTTGCTTCTATAGCCTTATTCGCTAATGCTTTATAGACCAATACTTATATTGGCTCTAATTTCAGCTGTTCTTCCAGATAATGTCAGATTCTATGGAACATGTTTATAGATCAAATAAATTAATAAATATATATATGTTCCTGTTTACTATTTTCGTGTACAATTTCAAACTTTCATTACAAGAATTGATCTTCATTTTTTTAAAAATAACAAAGGTTTAGTACATTCGGGGGCCAGAAACCTCTTCCAACCAAATTCCAACCGAATTCCAAATTCTTAGGTGCCAAAGAAATTTCTATTGGTT
Source organism: Lordiphosa stackelbergi (assembly GCA_018904235.1). NCBI lineage: Eukaryota > Metazoa > Arthropoda > Insecta > Diptera > Drosophilidae > Lordiphosa > Lordiphosa stackelbergi. The sequence continues at coordinate 81,249 of JAEIFU010000891.1, forward strand.
GGTTTCAAACCTCTAATGTTTTGTTAAGAGATTTTGCAAAACTCTTTCTCACTAGCGCCTATTAGCGATTAAGCTAGCGGATTAAGGGCTGGAAGCTTATTCCTCATGTTTTTCGCCAACAAATTTTTTAAATTTTGCATTATATTGGTGTAGAATGTAACTTAAAATTGAATTATTATTTCAAAATGCATCGTAAAACATATAACACAATCAAAAATATCAGTTAATCAATAAATTAACCCACATCCAAAAAAGACGAAATTTTTTTGGCGTGAATCGCCCTGTTTTTAGAGATGGAACATCAATAGAAACATCTGGTGTTCCAACTAGATTTTCTAATTAGAAAATGAAATCTGTAGAAGTTCTGTGGCACCAACGAATTTTTCGAGAGATTTAGAAAACCAACCTCGCCAAAATCTTAGAGATATCTGTGGCACCCCCGATAGTAGGCAAATTATAACGAAATCAACACTGTTAACACGAACTGAAACTAGTGTGAGACCGAGACATACGAGATGACAAGAATCACATGGCAGCTTGACTTTGATTCAATGAATCTTTGAATTAAAATAAAATTGAATAATTCAATAAGATTTGTTTCGTTTCGACACATGAGTTGGTTTGATAGTGTGCTCAGTTTGATTGCCTACTGTTAACATGATTTAGTGTGAGCCCGTGCTGGGCTCTAATAGTAGCCCGCATTATTTTTAGATTTTAGATCTATTTATAAGCAGCACCGTAAAAACGGCCGCAACCGTGATGCGCAGCACTTCAGTTCAGTTCATGTGGGGCCTCACTTCAAAGATATCCTGATAGCCGCTTAGTAAACGGCCAAAACTAGATTTGATCTAGAAGGGTTAGCGCAGAATACTAGAAATTTTACAGTAATATACGATTTCGCATAAATATATATTTAGTAAATTATATTTACATATTGTCTTGGTTATATGAAAAACAACTTTTTCAATGGTCATGGAACCTTTTTGTCAAATTCTTAAACCAAGTCTACGCGAACTTAAAAATTAAAAATGTAGGCTAGGGCAACATACGTATGAGTGATAAACTTTGAATCCAATTCGCAGACAAAAAACCCATTTAAATTTATTTTTCCTATGCCTATTTTACAACCAAAAGCATTGTATTAGAGGGTTTCAGTATGGCCTTACATTTTTCCATACATCAAATGGACACACATGAAGTCGTTTCCATAAAGCATTAACAAAATTCTTTAAATGAAGAGAAGTTCTATTGCAGTTCTGAATTTCGGCTCTCATCTCAGTGGAAACAATTCCCTTAAAAATTTTTTTTTGTATAAATTTCCCTAGTTTCTACTCTAAATAAATTTGTTTCATTTCCATTTCAATTTATGCACTACATCTGGTTAATTAAAAGGGGGCAAACAATGACAGCAAACCAACAATGAGCTTGTAATTAAAACTAAAATGACAACAACCAACCAACCACAAAAGCAAACTTATCTTTTACCCTTCCACTTCTCTCTGTTATTTGCCTACCGCAAAGGCTGTCAACATATTTGTCTTCCACATATAGTATGAACATATGTATGAACAAACAAAAAGAGGTTATCCAATTTGTTCGGCTGCATTGGACCGAGTTTCCGTATTTCATTGGCTAAAAATATTTTTTGAAAAGATTTTGCACAATTTTTTAAACTGAGTCAATGCAATGCGTGGGTGCGAGAAATGCAGCACATAAAATATAACAAAAAATTTGTCACATGAAAAGCGAAATGAAATAGAAATTTATTTTAAAATCTTGAGTGGGCCGATGGCCAAATGCAGGGAGTCAATGCGCTCATAAAAATAAGTTTGCGAGCAAAACTAAATAAACAAATACATCATTAACCAAAGAACTTGTCAATGCTATAACAAATCAAATGTCACCCAAAATTTGGCATAGAAGTTCAGGGGAAAAGTGGCTGAACTGAGCCAATTTTAAAATGTCCCTGAATTTGTTTACACTTGGGGGGGGCAATTTGTCAATACTATCTGATGGGCCATTGATAAGCAATTACTCTTTTCGTCCAGTCTTGACATTTGACTTGAATAAAATACTAAATTTTTTTGCTTGCAAACTAAAGTAATCAATTTCATAAGCTTTTTACATTGTGCAAGCGAGAAGCTGTTCTTTTTCAATTCAATTAAAATGGCAACTCCAGTCAGCTTTGTGACAAGACAAATCTGATTTGGCCACACTCACTGAGACTGCCAGTTGGTGTTGCCATTTGCGCTAAGTTACGTGTAATTAAATCATGTTAAATTAGGGCAAGTGAAAGGGAGCTGGGAAAGTGAAGTAAATAAACTTACGCTAGTAGACCTGCTCTTTAAGATTCAATTGAATTTTTCTCTCACTCACAAGTGCGGCAATCGAACATTTCTGCAACTGCCTAAGAGTATGCCACATTCTTCTGACTTTCACAAACTAAAACTAAATACTTTCTTTTCCTGTGACACTTGGTAGTGATTTCGATGCTTTCGATATTGAAAAAAAAAAAACTAAGCAGGCCACATCAACTGTCAAAACTTGATATGTCCAGCCGACCGAAGTGGCAAGTCATTCTTTAAAAATTGTCGCAGCGAGCGGAGCCTCTTGAAAAGTTGAAAATAAAAAAATTAAAATTAAATTCCTCTCATTGAGTCGTTGTGTCTGTGTCGAGCAAAAAAAAAGCTAAACCAAATTTCCCTTTTTCACGTTCAGCAAACGCGTGTTAAAACAGTTAAAACCACACCAAACACCAGAAAAGCTGCTAGACAAAATGGTTACCGAATCAAAGACCAACGCTACCAAGCCCACTACCAAGGAGGTGCACTGCCAGCACTCGGGCAGCGATGAGCCCAAGCAGGAGGCGGCGCCGCCGATGACACCGAAAAAGTGGACGTGTGGGCATTTTCAATGCGGAGGACTTTTTGTCGCGTGCCCAAATGAACGACAAGATAAACAATATACTGCGTTCACCTACCAAGGCACCGAATGGAGTTCGCCAGCGTTCGGTGTACACCAACAACAATCCATCGCCGGTATGAAAAAAATTTTTTTTTTTTTCTTTTGAACAGTAGAGTCAAGGCATACTTGATTGGTAGAAAATTTGAAATTTTACTTGTCATAGTCTCTGGCAAAGGGGGGAGGGGAGGGGTAGGCACAAAATGTGGCCAGACTTTTGATGAAAATTTTGCAAAATAACTTTGATTGTAGGTTAAGCTGAAATTTAAACTAAAGCTATGGTTCCATGCGATAAAAAAATTTAACAAAATATTGACAAATAGTTCAATATTTAGGTAAATTATTATGAAATTTTTGCATGCTGAAGCTTTAGCTTTAGGTAAGTTGTTGGAGGGCTTGCTCTTTACTCTTAGCTTGCCCTAATGCTAAATATTTGCCCACATTTTTATGTGAATTTGCAAATTTTGCTAAACTTAAAACTAATAATTTGCCGAAAAGTTCCCTACACATTTTCTTCAAAATTTGAACAAATATAGCAAATGACAGCTAATTTATAGGCCTACAAAGTAGTGCAAAACACTGCAAAACTTTTGAAGTTATTTTGTCTAAAACTTCAGAAAAGTAATTTTATTTTTTCCATGGTAAGTAAAAATGGCAAAATAAATTGAAAATTATTACAAGTGGTTAATGTTCTTTTAAATTAAATTATTATTAAATAAAAATATAAAAATATTTTTATATTTTTATAAAAATATAATTAAAATCGTTTCCTAGTACAACACTAACACATATACATAGTTGATAGCGTCGAGACAAAAAAAAAGTCTGTCTGTCTGGGTTTTATCTGATAAGCTTTCGTTATCTTTTAACTGCACTTTGAATTTTTCAGCTTCAAACCAAGATTTACAATTTCATATCTCTTAAACTATTTTTGAATTTTGATTTTGTATCTTTGGCAAAGTTGTTGCTCTTGGCTTGGCCCTACAGTTCTTTGCAGTAAATCAAAAAAATCATTTACAGCTTTGCACACAAAACAAAAAAACAAAAGTTTCCCACTCAAACCAAGTTTTTATCACATTTTTACAGTTTTTCAACTTCATCTTAAAACCTGTTGGACAAGTTATACAGTACAAAGTTGTATCTTTGACCAAATTTAAACAACGAACTCTTTCATATACAGTTATAGGCATGATACAACTATAACTGGTATGGCATGGAGAATTAAACAAAAATCAAAGCACCCTCAGATTTACAAACGTATAGCATATGCTTAAATAAATTTTATTGGGGATTCGCTTGGCACTTTTCATAAGAAGAATAAAAGTCACTATCTTTAAAATGCCTTTCGCAAATTTTACTATATTGTATAAGTGACCACACTTTTCATCTTTTGGAGCACGCCTCGATGTAATATTAAATACTTTACATCAGAGTTCTCCCAGCCATAGCCCCTGGGGGCTCGAAACCTACTCGCCAATTCACACCGAGTGCTTGCCGAAGTCATGCTTCACTGTGTTTTAAGAGAGTCACAGTCACATTTTCGCTCTCTCTTCTTGGGGAACCCTGCCGGCCATCAGTGCCGGCCAAATGGAGAGGACAGAAAAGTGTGCTTGTGTTGGTCACTAAGAGAGCTCTCTCCAGACCACAGTCGTTTTACTTGCAATTCAGTGCACACTGATACACACAATCAAGAGTTCGGCTCGCATTTGCCTAAAAACACCACTGACTTCGGCTCCTGGTAGCTTTGGAACATAGCCACACGCAAGGTATTGCCTCGACATTTTTACTAAACTATAAATAAATAAATTCCTCAAACTTTTGCTGTTCGGATTCGCGTTAAACCAAAGTCCCTTTCTCTTGTGCGAAAAATTTAATGCACACGCGCCCAAGAGATTGAGAAGTTTGGCTTGGCCCCTTTGAGGAGCTGTGTAGCCAATTTTACATTTACATTTTACCTGAATAAAATAGAAATCCCGTCGGCAAAACAAACAATAATTCGTGCGCACACAATCTTTTCAATTGACGACAGCAACACATCAATAACTATAACCAAAAGAGAGCACACCAGAAAACGCCTTACCTGTCATAGTTGTATCTAGGTTATAGGCCTACAGGCATGTAAAACTGTCAAACTAGAAAAAAAAATAGAGGGAAGCTAACTTCGGCCAAAATGGTTTATATACCCTTGGAGCATGATATATGCTGCCAGTTTTTGAATGGCTATAATGATGTATTCATCAAAAGCTCACTAGAACTACATTTTGGACCGATCGTTCCTGTGGCAGCTATATGGCTATAGTCATCCGATTTAAATCAAACTTGACAAAATTGTGTGGAAGCATATAATATAGAACTGTACAACGTGGGAGCGAAAGCATTGAAAACAAAAAAAGTTTTTCTTACTAAGACTTTTTTTCAGACCTATCTTTTGTATGGCAGCTATACTATATAGTTGCCCGATTTGCATAAAACTTGCTGAAATTATGAAAGCATAGAAAGCTTATAAATATGGGGGTTGGGAGCGATAGCATTAAAAACAAAAAGTTTTTCTCACCAAGACTTTTTTCAGACCTATCTTTGTATGGCAGCTATACTATATAGCTGTCCGATTTGCATAAAAACCATGCTGAAATTATGTGAAAGCAAAAGAGTCATAAATACGAGGGCTGGGAGTCGATAGCATTGAAAACAAAAAAAGTTTTTCTCACTAAAACTACTTTTTCAACCGATTGTTCCTATGGCAGCTATATGCTATAGTTATCCGATCCGGCCGGTTTCGACAAATGTGCAGCGTATTTATACCAAAAGACTTCGTGCAAAGTTTCGTTGAGATAGCTTGAAAACTGACGGAGGAGATAGCATAGGAAACAGACGGACAGACGGACAGACGGACGGACGGAGGAAAGGAATGATAAAAAATAAATATAATATTTTTGGAATTTTTTTGTTTTTTTTTATATTTATTTTTAAAATTAAAATTTTGAGGTTATGTTTTTTTTACTATATTATTGATTTGATAAAAAACCATCAATATTTTTGACTGTGTCAGCCAATTGTTATCAAAATTTGCCATTTTCCAAGTTTGGTAAAATTCTACATGCTCAAGGGTCCGTAACCGGTAGAAGAACCACCAAACAAAAGGGCATTGCAGAATAGCATACAAACTGCTCCCCACTCCGATCAGCATTCAAAAAAAAATATGTTGTTACCATTAACAAGAAACCTACCTTCTCTCACCTTTGTCTTAGTCGTTATTGAGTAGAGTTATGAGGGCGAAAAGATAAATCAAAAACTCGTTTATCCAAGATTTGAATGGGTTTAATATGCTGTGTTCATTAAATTAAAAAGTATATATTAATAATTCTTGGGACCAAAAAAATTATTGAAATTTTCAAATAATTTTTTACGGAATTTTCAAATAATTCTTTTACGGTGTTGTGCCTTTTGCGACACCGACAGTTTTTTGGTGAGTTTTATCAAGAGTGTCCCTAACAACATGTAATTTTTGCAAACACATTCCAAGCGTACCTCATAGTGGAAAATAATCAAACGTTAAATTAGTACTCAATTCTGTGTGAGTAGTTACAGTGTGCTCAATATTATAAAATATATTTGTAAAACTATTCACATATTTTGTATTGGTATCTACCAGAAGATGATTCCCGATGTCAGTGCAAAAATTTACACGGTTAAGGACTTATTGAAAAAACCAGCAAAAAACTATAAGATTTGTAATCGATTCACACCTTAAAACAAATTTTTTTAAAATTTTAATAATATTTTTAGAGCCTAACAACTGGTAATAAAAATGTGCAAAAATAATTTTCTGAATTCTATGGTGGACACTTATAACATATATTTAACCCATTCAAATCGGTTATGGTTTTTAAGATAAACGAGTTTTTTCATGTATCTTTGACCTCATAAATCTACTCCAATAGCGATTAGAAGACTAAAATTTAGGAGAGTGAGTTTCTTATTAATAATATATTTAATTTTGGTGCTTAATCGGATTGGGGCAGTTTTGCATGCTTATTCTGCTAAGCCCTTGGTATGTTCCAAACTGCTTGATTATTTTAGTCTACGCTACGTCTTTGTCCGTAATGCTAAGTCTATTTCCTTATATTTAAAGACAAAGTTGAGAAACAGTACAAAATGAGGAAAGCATGATGATTTCACGACATTTTTGTAATTTTGAGAAAGATGTGACTTTTTTGACTTGCTACTTAGAAATGTTTTGTAAGCCTCTAAAGCAGTGGTGCCCACAAGTCCAATATCCCATCCCATGGGATGTAAATGTAAAATTGGCTGTACAGCTCCTCCAACGGGGCCAAGTCAAGCTTCTTCACCTTGTCGTGAGGCAATTGTTAGTTTGCTCTTTGCTTGATGTTGGACATCTTGACGTTTACTTCTCCTTTCGCTGCTACACACACAAGTGCAAAGCTTGACAGTGTGGGTTTGAGCACCACTGCTCTAAAGCCAAATTCCAAATGGTTTACGAGATATGAATCTAACCTTATAAACTTTAGTGCTGCAAGAAAAAATTTATAAATAATAATATTATGTAATAATAAATATAAAATGTTTAAACAATATAAGCTTATTTTTCCACGAATAATGTAAATGGTTCACGCAGGTAAACAATTTGCACAATGTTGATGAAAATTTGTCGAATAACGGCGATGCCAGACCTGCCAGGACTTAAAACATAACCTATGATCCATGAGCAAAATAGTATGATCGAATATACCATAAAAGCTCTACAGCTGTAATTCTTAAGTCATTCTTTATAAACCGAATATTAAAAATTTTTATATTTTTCATTTTTTAATAAAAATGAAATTGTGGATCTCGACATGCTCATTGAGGCTCATAACGTGGGTTTCGTATTTTTGCACAAAATTTCTTGTTAATTTTGATAAATACTAAAAATGTCAAAAACGGAAATGGAAAAAGGGCTTTTTAAAGTGATATTCAGGTTTGGTTTATCGACAGAACAAATTGATACGAGAAAAGTATTTGACGTAGCTACCAAAATAATATTTTTATAAATATGTTTTGGGTAATTGTTGCCAAAAATTATTTATAATTTTTCAGTGTTAACCACCATGATATAGCGCTTCTACATGTAAACAATTTATTGTCTCACATCAACTTACTTTTGAGTTTTATAAAGATGGAGATTTTTTTTGAGAAGTTTAAAGTTATGAATTTTTAAGCTATAAACAAATAGCTAAAGCTGCCCCAGCGAATGCGTTGCCATCTATCCGCCTGGTAAAGTTTACGACTGAAACTTGGCGCGGGCTTTATATATATCAAGCTTCTTCGTGTCGTCGATCACACAACCAGATCGACGCATATAGCCGCTACACGAGTTGGGCCCGACACTGCATTTTATTGTGATTAGGTGACTTATTTTTGAAAGTATATTATACCACAACTAAATTCAGTATTTTATGGCAGCCATAGCGATATGGATGTCCGGATCTGTGTGATGTTGGCAATTTTGGAAAAGCTTGATAAATATAAAGCACAATTGCCAAGTTTCAATCACATGACTTTAAACTGACTACGTGAAATTTTTATTTAAGGGCATCTTTTTATTTGTTTTATAACTTCAAAAATTCATAACTTTTAAACCATAAAAAGTTTCCATCTTTTTGAAAGACCAAAATTTAAGTTATATTTAGGCAATAAATTGCTTATCCTAAGAAGCCATATCGTGGTGGTTAACACTTAGCAAAAATTATAAATAATTTTTAGCAACAATTACTTAATATTATTAAATAATTTAAAATCTATAAAATTATAATTTTTATAGACAGGGAAGTACTTCCCCAATATCAATTTGAGACCTGTCCGATAAAACTAAACCTGAGATATCGTGTTTTTAAAAACCCTTTTTTCCATTTTTTTTCGTTTAAACGATTTTCTTAAATTAAGTTATAAAATTAACAAACATCATTGTGCAAAACCGCAAATTACGTTTTATGATGGGCATGTCGAGATCTAATTTCCGGATTTTTTTATTAAAATGAAAAATAAAAAAATTTTAACTGTTCGGTTTATAAAAGAATGACCCCCAGTGTGAACTTGTCTTTAGTCTAGTTTCTTCCTCACCATTTTCACCACTCTATTAATCAATTGTGAAATTTTGTATTTAATTCTTTTACTTTCTTTCCTTTCTCTCCCCACAGCAAGCCACCATGCGTTGTGTGCCCACTACGGCTCAACTGAGTGCGCGCATGAGCAACATTTCTTTGACTGCTGGTATACTCAGCAGTCTCGGCAGTCTCGGTCATAGCTCCAGTGTGGGCACCAATACGGCCGTCTTGGCCAAAGAATGCTCCAGTCTCAAATGGTAATACGCTCGCCCTTTGTGCAAATGGGCATGCACCACATGCAGTCGCATCCGCAGTCGGAAGTTGCAGGTGCTAATTTTGATGGGGTTGCGCCTCTTGATTTGGATGCTGGGACTTTAACAGGTGGAGCGCGAATGTCTAATCGTTTTAATGGTTTCAATGGTTTCGAGAACGAAAGAGCCTTAATGTGTGGTGAGGAATCCTTGAGAAGGTGGAGGAGCGTATGGGGCTGATGCAACTGATTTTTTACAGCCCTTGTCTCATCATACGCACAGCTCGGTTCTGCCGCCGCCACCCTTTGCTTTGGGTCGTGTTAGTTCGCGCACTTTTGAGTTTGGAGAATAATACACCGCCGCCATGTCCAGGCCTGACCCATTGCTATGTCGAATGGCACCATTCAGCTGCGTCTCAGGAGGGCGTTCGGTAAGGATTTGTATTTGTGTGTGGTTTACTGAACAGGAAAACTAATTATTTTCCTTATTGAAGCATTGACATGACCTTGGGATAAGGCGGTCAGCGTTAAATCAACACAGCATGGTGGCTGTGGCTTTGTCGCGTAACTGCACCAACTCGGCTTTGATACACCCAAATGGACGCATTTTGCAAGCGGTCTGGAAGGTCGAAATTGTCACCCATGATGGCATGAAGGCTAATAATTATGTGTGAGTAGTTTTCATACTGTACTTAAGTCAAATATGAATCATTTAAAAGTTTTAAGTAAGAAAGTCTACGCGCCCGACTGTGTGTTGTGTAAGTTATTATAAATATTTGTATCACATATTGATCAATACGAACAAAGGCAATATGGCAATAAAGGCAACATGGTTTTAAAACCGTCAGTAGGCAGTTTGTGGACCAGCGGCTGACTCGGACTACTACACCTGGCCGCCCGGCTCGTCGCCGAATACCAGATCGATTGTCCTTATCAAATACAGTTGCGGACTAACTTTACAATTATAAACTAACATTAATGGGATACACTGAATGATAACAATTGCCAGACATTTATGATATATTAAACTCGCTTATAATTAATTTCCTATAATTTATGGCCTTCTATATCTTCAAACATGATCCAACTAAAGGGTC